>JAQGAR010000485.1:0-14777 GCA_034697865.1 Oribatida sp.
AATAAACGAGTTTTTCCTTAAAATATCAATTTTCATTTAACCATTTGTTTAATTAAAGTTAACATTAATTAAAGTTATTTTTCCGATTCTGAGTCGAGAATAAGTCTATAAAAACAGAATTTCCTCTCAATTCTAAAAAACAGATCAGATTTAAAAAAAAGTAATAAATTTCAGTGAAATCTATAGTTTACAAAATGAAAGATATTCTTTGCAGACATTAATGTATTAAAAATTCTGTTAGAAAACCAGTCACCACTTGTTTGAGTCGAGAGTCTTGACATCCATTGAGAGCAACTGATTGCAAAGAATCGTGAATTTTGGTTATCTCTGACTTTTAATGAAAATTCAGTGAAAATGATTAAAAATATTACAAAATAATGAAATGAATGAATAATTTTATTGGAAAATATAAAAATCACATTCAAATGAATTCACAATAAGTTGTACTCAAAATTATCTCTGATTTCAGTGGAAAACATTTTCAATTGAATTACGAACCGAACCGTTGAATATATAGTCATTAAACGCGATTTTAACACTTCTTTAGTTTAAAATCACTGATTAATAGCTACTAATATCTACTAAAAAAGTTTACAAATAGAAAAATATTCATTAATATTATATTTAAAAATCAGTTAATTATGCGAAATATATTACAATCAATAATTTGTCGTCTCTTTGGGTGACCCCTAATCACCATATTTTTCCTCTTTAATAGAAAAACGTATATTTAAGGCCTCTTTTATAGTGAAACTATACATAAAATAGTTGATAGGGTTTTGGTTAACAAAATATATATTTATATATAAATTCATTAATATATTTATAAAATTTCGTTTAACTTTAATTAAAGGATATTTTGATTGAATAAATAATATGTGAGACAAACAGAGTATCAATCATTTGATTAATTTTTGAGCACTTCTTTCAGTTTGAATCGTATGATCCGAAAAATATACCGAAAATAATGAATATATAACTGATTATACTATAGCATAGATTAATATAATTGATTTATATCGATATTTAAGTGAAAGTCAATTCTAAGGCTAATTATGTCATCGAAAGGCACAGAATTATTGTCTAATCGTTTGTCACTTTTGTTTGGAAGTCATAGATATCTAACAATACTATTAATTAACTGATCCGTAAGTATAAGAATGTGGTCTCAAAACGTATTTTGTGTCGAATTACACATTAATTTAAATTAAATTTTGTAGAAAAATATGATTCGATTGAATATATTCCAAGAAATTCAATGATTACTTCAATATATGTATAATAATATCGAAATTAGAATAATATGCACTAAAAATATAAAAATATTTAATTGGATTTCAATTATTTCAAAATAAATGTATAGAAATAATCGGCGATTATTTGCTTTGAGAGCTGTTGTCGTGCGATTGTGTGACCCATTCGAGCGCCGGCACATCGGTTGAGGTCTCGTCGGCCGAAGATTTGGAAGTATTGTTGGCAACAATTTGAGAAAGTGATGTGCTATTGATTTGATGAATATCTCTGTAGTGTTTCATTAATGACTTTTTCCAGGTATACTCCTTCGCACAGATACTACACGTGAAGATTTGCTCGGCTTTATTCGAGTGGAAGTAATCCATGTGTTCTTTCAGCGTCTGTTTGTTGCCATACAATTTGTTGCATATCTCGCACTTCCACTTATTAGAGGAGTTCCATATAGTGGTGGCCGCCTTCTTATGGAATTGAATGAAACCCAACTTTCGATTACTGGTGCGAACCATTTGCTTAATTTGATCGCTGTTTCGGTTCACTTTCACCAAAGAATTGTTTGAATTCTTCTGATTCTTGGCTTCGATTCGAAGCGAAGAACTTCGTCGCCGTTTTGCGCTCTTTTGGATGTTTTCCGGACAGAATGAGGGGAAAGTTGTCGGATCGGCGTCTATTTGAATCAAGCAGGGCATCGATGGAATCGCCGCTTCTGTTCCATTGGTCTTCACAGGACTTACCTTTTCGATCTCAATTTCTTCACTTTTAATCTCTTCTTTTGTGATCTCGTCATCACTAATGGGATCAGCAGTTTGTTGGGTGTCTTCTTCGTCTTCGACGGAAATTGAGTTTCCGTTCGTGTCTTTAGTATTGTTTGTGAATCCATTTGTGTCCAACACTTTCGTCGAGGCTTTTGGTCGCTTTCTTCCATTCGTTTGAATAATCTTTGAGTCGTTTTCTTGTAGCGATTCTGTCGGCGATGAATGAAAGCTCTGTATTTGAGGAATATTTTCAGCAAATTTATGGTTGGAATTGAGATCAGTTTTCAATTTAGGCGATCGATTAGGTGTTCCGCCAATTATTCCGTTCCTTTTCTTTGTGGGCGAATCATTGGTATTACTATTAGTGTTATTCTCATTATTATTACAATTATTGTGATTAAAGTTTTGTGAATTTTGATTCTCATTATTGAATGGCTTAGAATTGGAACTATTCGTCGAAGAATTCTTGTTATTCTTATTGTTGTTATGATTGTTGTTATGATTCTTATGGTTATTATTATAAACTAACTTAATGTTAGCCAACCCTTTGATATGTAGAGCCTTTGCACTCGAGAGGAAGGATTCGATGGCATCTCTTGTGACCTCTACCTGTCCGTTGTAAATGAATTGGAGGATAGCCTCCATATCCGCCACTTTGATCTCTTGAGGAAGAATCATAACTGTATTACAGTTATTGTTTTCGGAACCGTTGAAAGCACTCAAAGCATTCTTAATGTAAGCACTGGAAGCGGCCATCACTACCCGATGGCACCGAAACACTCGACCCGAACAACAAATGGCCAGATCTGTGAAGAGGCCGTCAGCGAAGAGGGCGCCGAAAGACTCGAATCCATCCAAATCTGAGCCCTTTCGAAAGTGGTATGTCTTGTCGTCTGAAGAAGTATTGCTGTCATTACTGTTACATTCGTTGTCATCGATGTTGTCATCAATAGATGCGATGGCTTTTCGATCCATTCTTTGTTTTTAATCCAAAAATAAATATTTAAGAATTTTGGCTCAAATTCACACAAAAGTTAATTAAATGTCAATAATTGTTGTGATTATTAATTGAATATTAATTTGATTGAATTGTTGACAAAATATTATAAAAAATATTAAATAATTTGATGAAATGTTTGCCACAATTTTTGACGTAATATAAGAATCAAAAAATGATTTCACGAATCAATTCAATGGATTTCAATGCAATTCAAAAATGAAGTGAAAAATAGTCGTAAACGCAAACAAAAACTCTAACAAAACAAAGAATTGATATTTCATTTGAAAAGAAGCGAAACTCAAATCAAAACAAAACTTATTAAAAATAAAGTGATTTGAGAATAATTTTCACAATTAATCCATAATTATATTTATGTTGTAATCGATGTTGAAATGAGTCGTAAGTAATGTCTAATTCCTAATCAATTTAGAGTCCATTTCCTGTTATATTCATTGCATTCCATTCTATGCCTGCGATTGGACTCAATTCACAATTCAATCCCAAACTGAATGTGTTCTTCACCTAAACATTCGGAGAGAACTGAAAATTCAACTCAACTCCAGTTCTGTGGAGCAGTGCTTTGCGCAAATAGCTATACACAGCGCACACCACAACAGCACAGGGCATTGACAGCACACCACCATCACTGACACCAGAATAACCAGTGACGTAGCCCTCAATACATATTATTCCCAATTATTATCGACTGAATATTCAGTTGAAAAAACCCAAAACACACTGTTTTTCATAACTATTTCCAAATTAATTCAAATCAAATCAAATGCTTTTGAAGTCAACAAAAACTTATTGGTCTTATTCTTGTTTCGTTAATTCTGATCTGTGGGGACGTCACTGAGGGTAAGAGCTGTGTATAGTTAGACGCTATCTATGAGTGCATTCCTTTATGAGAGCACAAGAATTAAACTTTTATATAAAGTTAGAGAAATGTTCGGTTCATTCAATTTGTTGTTCAAAGACTTTTTTTTATCGCTGGAATACGTTTCGCAAAATGAAGTCCCATTTAAAGGCATATCTGTTCGACATTAATGATAATGATTTTGTTTGAAAGACTATCGAAATCTCAAAATTGTTTGTTTGAAGTAATTTAAGTGACAATTAGTTGAGACATAATATATTCGACAGTTTTGTTACCTGTTTTGTAATTTTCGCTCTCTTTTCAGTTCCAATAAAAAGAATAATTAAGTCTTAAACACAAAAAGAGAATATTTTGATCTAATTTTGTTGTTCTCAGAGTTTCTCAATTGAGTGAATTAGAGCGCAATTTCTATCCTATCTATCAAAAGGTTTTTTACTTTTCCAGTTTTACTCTAATTATAGTAATCGCTATTAAATATGACACAAATAAATATTAAAATATATACACAAAACTCAGTCCTTTTAGAGTCAAATAGTTTTCTGTTCCTAAATGTTATTTCACTCAATCTATAAGTTATTCTAATTTATTGGAAAAAACTTGAGTTTCGATGACTTCAATAACCACTTCAGAGAACTTGGGATAAGTTTTTTGTCACAATTTCTGAATTTCTGATGCAATAAATTATTCATTTGTGGAATTTTTGTCTCAAATGTAGATTTGCTTCGTTTCACTGTTTTATAGCCTCTCAGTTGACAAACGTATCGCACAGAACTCAAACTCTAATTCTGATCGCAGTTATGATTCATTTTTATGAATTCAGTTATCAATCGATTCCTCGGTTTGTTTTAATTGATAAAACTTTTATATAGAATTTGATTACATTCTTATGCGTCAATCGATAAACTCATCTGAAAAACACCTCAAATGTGAGGGAATTTTTAGAATATATTATTTTATTCCTATATTTAACGTAAATAATGGCAAATAAAAGCAGGTTTTCGTCGACGCATTACTTTTTTATTATTGAATATTCAGAGAAGTTTGCGATTAAAGTGAATCAAAATATGGAAAAACTCGAAATAAAAGGAATTTTAAATAATATCTGAATTCACAGCGAATCTGTAAAACAAGAGCTCAACATTTTAGTCATTTTGTTTGTCATTTAAGTTCTAATCCGATTAAGTTTGGGCTCACTTTTCAAAACCATTGCAATAATAAGATATTGAGAGCGCGGAATGTGAAGGCTTTTGGTGTGCAGTGGATTGGGTTGGATTGGGTCGACATATTCCTTGATTCGATACTTGAATCGTTACACACACTACAGGAAACTGAGCTCAAAAATGCCTGAAGCTATCAACGCTTAAAAAAAATTATTCTATTAGTTGTTTAACGAATGACTCACTTCTATTCCAATTCTTTTATTACATTAAAAGAGTTACTCATTTTTCCCTTTAATTAATCGATTCTTATATAAAGAGATTTTTGTTCGTCTCATTCGTTATCGATTCACATTAAACAACCATTTTATAGAATTCTGAGAATAACCCTGAGCAAACTTTTATTATGATTGCACTGAAAATTGGGATTTCTCTCCTTATATTCAAATTAAGTCGAATTTAATAAAATATTTATAATTCAAAACTTGTATCCAATGAATATTAAAACGCGAATTAAACTGAAGGCGAATATTAAATACAAATTAAAGTTTGGGTCAATTAAATCCATTTAAGTTTAAACCACAATATTTTCAAACGTTTCTATATTTTGGTAAAACATTTAACCTCGTCAATTATTGTCTTTAACATGTGAAAGTCTAATTTTTAAACAAGACATTTTTAATTAGTTAAAATATATATGTATTACATAACAGCACTGAATTCAACAAATTTGGGTCGAATTCCTATAAAATTAGAATAAAGTAATGAATTTATTGAATTTAAATCACTATCTCTTGAGTAAAGTGCTCTTAGAATATATTGCTATTTCACAGCCCATTATTGACAACCCATGAACATTACCAATGAACATTTCTTAAATAATTATCATATTTAATCTGGATTTATCATTTACGTTTCATCAAGCTTGTCAAGCTCAGGGTAGTGGAATGGAAGCGATTATAGGCGGACAGGAAGTTGCGTTTTATCATTAAATTCAGTTTAAATTCGTTAAATTTGATTACTTTTAATGGATATTTTGGGGAAAGGAATCTTAAAGTACACAGAGATCGGATGCAGAGGACAGTCACTGCACTTAATTTGGTGGCGAATTCTAATTTCAAGATTTATAAATGAACACAGACTTTGAACCAATAAAAAAGTAATCGTTTCCTAATTATTAATAAAATTGAATTCACTCTCGATATGAGATAACGTGTCATACGTTTTCTTGAAATTTGAGAATTTATTCCTTCTTTTAATTAAAAGTACAGTTCTCAGAATTAATATCCTTTTTGTCAGTGCAGAGTCTGTGCAGAGTCTGTGCATTGCAAACACATAAATATACATTGAATTTTCCTTATACCAAGATGCACTTATACTAACATGCACAATACTTCCAAAAGAGAGGCGAAATGTTCCAACATTTGGGAATAGCCACAAATAGGAGATCCATAAACTGATACCATAGACCCGACGCATAAATAAAGAGAATTGAAATTCGATGAAAATTTTATTTGTAAACTAAAATCGCATTAATTATACAAATTGTGTTTAATTAGAATAAAAGTTTAATTACAATAATTATATAAAGCGTTTCATTTGAAATAAACCTCAAAAACACCAAAACTTTTAAAATGATTTTTCATAAGAAATATATTTCAATTCAATGATAAAATTCTAAATCCATTACTCGATTGAAGTTTTTTTAGTTTCTTTCTCTTAAACTCAACCATCAGTTCATAGCATTAGTGAAAATAAGGCCACAGTTTTCACAATAAGTGCAAAGAATCATTTTTTTTTCTCTTCTTTTAACAAAAATTGATTTATTTTTAAATTTTACCGAAAGAAAATTTGAGAAAATTGTTCGGTTGAAGCAAAAAATAAATACTTTGTTTAAATACGAATTCAAACGATATTGAAATTATCCGTAAAATAGCCTCAAAAACAGTAATTAAAATGCAATTCAATTATGATTTCGATATCTAAACAAAAGGCACTCAATTGAATAAAACCATTGTTTGAGACCTAATTATATAAATTTCCGACTTTTGGATACAATTTATTAGAAACTGTTCGAAAAGTTCAATAAAAAAGACGGCTAACGATTGCTGGCCTTTCCTTTCTCTAAGCCCTCTCTGACTAGAAATCTTCAACTTTTTGTTACAATTGGAAGTCTATATCATTTGAAATTCAAAATAATTTTCTAAATTTTAATAAAATACAAATAATGATATCATTTGCGATGAAAATCAAATCATAGATTAATTAATAAAAGTTTTGTGAATTTAAATAACTTTCGCTTAAAAATCATTTGCAGGAATCGATTCATTAGTTTGAGATTTAATTATCTCCGTTCAGACCATTCGAATCGGTTGTGACCTTTGACTCAGAATTAAAGGGAGTCTCGATATTCGGCAGAGACATCGCGTCCTCTAACTCTTGTTTCAAAGAATTGGTCATTTTAAGTGAGTTGTTTCTGCCCGAACCCATTGTCATGGGAGCCACAGTTTTGGAGACTCCATTACTTGCCACAGCGGTTGCGTTGGTTTTAGCAGCAGCCAAATCTTTAGCCCCGGTCTTGCCTTTAATCGAAATCGGTTTAACCCCTGTCTTAGACGGAAGTGAAGAAGACGTTGGTTTTGTTGTCGGTTTTGTTATTGGTTTAGTGGCCGCCGAAGTCGCGGTTAAAGTCCGTCCGGTGTTTGGTCTAAGGCTCGCAGACTTCAAACCAATAGTAGTTGGTTTCGATGGGGGGACCGTAGACTTCGTTCCATTGGCCACAGTTTGAGTCGGTTTGGGAACTGTTGGAGTCGTTTTTCGAATTACATTTGATTTATCTGTTTTTGCTGCGGCGCCAATAGCGCTCGTTGTCTGACCATTAGTTCGAGTGGTGGCGGTAAGCGATGACAATCCAGTGCTGCGAACGCTTGTAGTAGTTGTACGAGAAGCAATTGGAGCACGAGCGGGGGCCGCTTTAGTCGCTAATTTGGTTGTAACATTCGGCGCTGTTCTGGTGGTGGATGAGGCCACACGAGGTGCGGACGTAGTAGTGGTGGCGCTGGATTTGGATATTCCTCCAGTGGTCGTACGAGTTGGAGGGTTTGGCGTAACTTTTCGCGCCGCCGTTCGAGCAGTTAAATCAGTGGAACCGTTTCCAGTTTTCAGAGCAGTAGACTTAGAAGTTGTAGTGGTTTTGGTGGTCGGAACCAAATTAGGTTTAGTGGGAACCGATGAAACTTTTGTAGCCGTTGTTTTGCTTAGAGGTCGTATTTGTGCTTTTGATGCAATGCTGGAAGATATAGGTTTTGACTTCGGATCCGTTTTTGTTTGTGATATCGGTTTAGTTGTCTTCGAAGGGATTGCTTTTGAGTTCAGAGCTTTAGTTTTTGTAATATTTTTAATCAGTTGTTCCGGTTTTATATCTTCAATAACCGCTGGACTATTGGTTTCAGTTTGTGGTTCATTTGGAACCATTGGAGACGATTGAATTGGTGTCGAATCACTTTTATTAATATTCTCATTATTATCGTTGACATCAGTAAGTGTTTCGTTTTTCATTTGGCTTTCGATTGTTGCCGGCATTGGATCCGTTGTCGGCAATTTTATTTCTGGAGATATTTCGATTTCAGCCGTTGGTTCGGGTATTGCCTCTGATATTAGTTCTGAATATGGTTCGGAAGTTTTGTTTGAAATAAGTTCTGATTGCGTGTCTTCGGATAATTCTGAGACTAATCCAGAGATTTCTTCAGTAGTTAGTTCTTGAGTTGCATTTAAATTGTGTTCGAACTCTAGTTCTTCAGTTGTTTGAAGGTTTATCTCTGCAGTTGTTTCTGTTATAATCTCTGGGCTTATTTCGTGAGTTGTTTCCGAAACTACTTCAGGAGTTGTCTCAGGAATTACTTCAGGAGTTGTCTCAGGAATTACTTCAGGAGTTGTCTCAGGAATTACTTCAGGCGTTGTCTCAGCAATTACTTCAGTGGTTGTGTCAGGAATTTCTTCAGTGGTTGTGTCAGGAATTTCTTCGGGAGTTGTCTCAGGAATTACTTCAGGGATTGTGTCAGGAATTTCCTCAGGAGTTTTGTCAGCAGTTACTTCAGTGGTTGTCTCAGGAATTTCTTCTGCAGTTATTTCGGGTAAAACTTCTTCAGTTGGCTCTGAAAACACTGAAGTTATTTCGGAAATTATCTCTGGAGTTGTGTGGGGTATCATAACTTCGTTTGTGTCATTAGTTAATTGTGTTTCGGTTAAACCATTGACATAATCTTCAAAATCTTCAGAAAAAGGCTTTGAAACTTGAGATTTGGTTTGATGTGAAGTATCGATTGATTCAGTCAACAAACCATTGCATTCTTTTTCTTCGGACAAATGTTCACCAATTGATTCTTCGATTTTGTTTGCAAAGTTTTCTGTAAATTCTTGACTTTTAAATTCGTTATTGATTTCAAAGAGTGGTTCATCCAAATTGGTCTCCAAGGGAACGGATCCTTCATTTGGATTTTGTTGAATCAATTCTTGTTGAGAATCTTTAGGTAAAGTGGTTTCTTCCAAATTAGAAGTAAGTTTCGGGTTCTCAGTCATCGCTTCGGAAGTAAACAAGTCGTCAACTATTGGCTGACTTTCGGATAATTGTAAAATACTTTGTGGTTCCTCTGAAGAGATATCTGACATCATAGCGTCAATTGACATGTTTTGATTATCATTGAGTTCTTCAAATTGATTGGTGACAATAATTGAGTCTTCAGCCAAACATTGTTCCGATTTTTGTTGAGTTTCTGATTCATTAAAATCAAACAAATTTTCACCACTTTCTATAAACTCTCGACTTTTATCTTCAAAGTCTTGGTCAGAGGCTTCATGTGCTGATTCGATCTCATTTTCTTGAGTAATCAATTGTGAAACCACTTCTTGGGCTTCTTCTGGAGTCATGTGTTCTGCAATTAAAGTCTCAGACATCAGTTCTGCTTCTTTTTGTTTCTTTTCAGAAGATATCTCAGATTCTAAATCATGAATAAACGGCTCTTTATTTTCTTGAGTCTCGAATTGTTGGTCGAAATCAGTTGGAATCGAACTATAGATTTGTTGGAACTGAAAATCGTTTGCGACTTTTTCCGAAATTTTACTCAAATCTGATCCAATCTTTTCATAACAGAATGAGTCGACACTTTCCGCTCCAGAACTGAAGTCATTGATGTCTTGACTTTGGTTATGTTCATCGATGTCACCAAAAACCTTCTCACAGACTTCTTCTAAATTGATGGGTGACTTAAGCGGAGTGTTAGTGGAGTTGTGGTCTTCCAAGTTCTTTTCGATGTCGAACTCATAAGCGGTCTGATAACCGGATTTATCAAAACTGCTTTCGTTGACCTCAGAGCCAACCGAACCGAAAGACTGATCATATGTTTCATCCATTTCAGAGCCGACGGCACTCATATGATGTGAGGCCTTTGTATCGTCGGTTAAATCCATATTAGTTTCCAAAACTATATTTTGCTGACAACTGCTTGAATTAAGATCAGAAAATTGATCGAATGTCTGGTTAGGTGTCGAACAAAGGGCGTGGTCTGAATGAATGACCGCTTGCGTGGGAAATGACGATGAAATCTCTGATAGTTTGGAAATATTGAACTGGGAGTCGCTTTGGAACGACTGCAGTTCACTGCAGTCATTAGAAATGGTGTGACTCGTGTTTGACTCGAGTTTATCATTGATTTCAAAACTGTTTGTCGATTCTTTCAAAAGGGAGGACTCATTGTTAAAGTGGTTGTTATCCGCAGACATATCAAAGGGTTTATTCAAATCCGCAAAACTGTATTCATTAGTAATGAATGGGTTTGAGATTCCTTTCACTTCAATAGTGCTGTTCTCTGAACTGTTGAACGAATTGCTTGATTCTAAGTTTAGTTTTGTCACATTCATCGGATCCGGAGTGGAATCGGAGGAATCGAAAGGATTTTTTGCGGATTGCGTGAACTCGAAATCATTATATTGAAAGTGATTTCCATTCAATCCATTCGTTTCTTTTTCTCGTGGAGTCAAAGGTGTGAAAGGAGTGGCTCTCAATTGATCCAAATCTTTGAAAAATATCACAATCGTTGTGATGTTATCACTGGAACCGTCAAATTTGGCCGTTGAGGACAAATGTTTGGATATATTTCTTGATATGTCGTCAATATTTTGTTCGCTATTTTCACAGATATATTCGTAGACCAAACTCGAGGCCTCTTCGGGAGTCAATTGATCCCAGAGACCATCGCAGGCCATTATCAAGAAGTCTGTGTCCGAATCAATATCTAATTTAACGACATCGGGCTCTGAGCTGATATATGGCTTATATTCAGGATCTCCTATGGCTCGGGAGACGGCGAGAGTGCCATTCACTCTCCACGTGTCTACAAAAGCAACAAATCCTCCCATTTCTTCGATTCTTTTTCTTTCTTCTTCAAGATCTGGTTTGTGAGGAGTCATGATATCAATTGGTTTACCATTTTTAACGAGTATTGCCAACGAGTCTCCCAGCCAGGCCACGTATATCTTTGAGCCTTCCTCTAAGAGCGCACAAAGAGCTGTGGAACCACTCTTTTTGCCCTCGCGGGCAGATCTCTCGAGATAATGGAGATCTGTTAGAGAGAACGCCTCCTTAAATGCGCCGACGATATCGCCGTCGAGGAAGGCCTGGCTTTGGACCATATTATAGTGGAGATGTGCAGACGCATAGCTGGCGGCGTCGACTCCCGCGTGTCCGTCAAATATTGCGTAATAACTGTATTGTTTGGGAGTCTATTAACGAAAACATTTTGTTATTTACATTAATATCTTTCGAATCAAATGTTAAATCATTGGTTTTTATGAGAAATTTTCAATAAGAAAACTATTCGACAGATATTAAGATTAAATCTTTGTCCTCTGATTTTAATTAACGATTTTAATTGATTTTTAGGAACATTTATTGAGTTAATAGTTGCCTAAAGCCTTCCCACGATTCCAATGATCAGAATCGTCTCTTTTATCCAAATATTTTAAGAAAACAAAAAATTTGTTTAAACTTTCGTCCAAATGTTTAAAGCAATAAATGTATTGAATATTAAAATTAATCAAATGTTTTGAGTGACAGAGAAAAAGAAAAAGTTATCGGCGAAAGTGTGAAATGAAGTGAAGCATAAAATCGGGTCTAATATTAATTTAATAAACTGTTAATCAATTAAATAAGTAATGGATTAATCGAATGCTTCGATTAGAAAACAAAGTCAATAAACGAGTGATTATTTAAAATGAGATTTAATTGACTTAAAAATAAGAAGAAATGAAATGTGAATTAAATTAGAACTTACTTTGAGAGCGAGTGCTTTGTTGAGGTCGTGCAGAACGACATGTCTGTCCTCCATTTTTCTGCGGATATTCTTAATCGCACAGATGGATGAGGGATACCTTTGAGTTGAATATTCTTTGGCGATCTCGAGGGCGATCTCTGGATTCTTTTTCCAAGAGTTTATAAAATCGGTTAAGTATTCCAATGATTGAGAATATAATTCGTTCGAAGAAATGGCTAAAAAACGAATCAAACCATCGAATAAATACCAGTTTTTAAAGGAATGACTCATTCGAGACCATTATTTATAATTAATTGGTTGCGAAGAATGAATAATATAATTGTGAAAACAAAACAAATAATAAATCGATAAAAGAGTTAACGAATGATATCAAACCTGGTTTTGATTTGTCGGCATCAGAGTTATGAGATTCTCGTGTGGTTTCGGCCAAACCCAACTTTCGAGCCACGATTGAGGCCAATGCAAAGGCTAACGGATGCGGACACTTCCTATCAGACAACAATTTACAGACAATCAATATTTCGCTCAAACAACTGATAGACAATTGCAACAAAACAGACAAATATTTTGAGAAAAATGCCAAAAAAAAGTTACGAAAGTATATAAAACAATATTAGGTTTGCGTCCAAAATAAATATTTATCCATCAAATTGTTGAATACATTTGTGAGAAGAGATTTGATCTCAGTTTTCGCAGTTCGTGATAAAAGTGAAGCTCAGAATCAGTCTAAGAGTTTGATGTCTATGGCCTCACAAAAGTCTAATAAATATAAATAGGAATTCGAGACTCGAATACAATAGAGATAAAAGTGAGGCATTTCTTATGGCATAAATGCATGAATGAATCCGTCTCTACTCTGAGGCAATCCAATAGTCATTTAAACTTCTTTTCTATCATTACATTGTCTGACAAAGAATTTATGAGAAAACTTAAATTTAGAGGAAATTAAACGCAATTTTCATTAAATTCAGACCCAATTTCATCAAAAGGTTGAGTCAACGCATAAAAAGAAGAAAACAAAAGTAAATTAATTTAATTTAACAAATAAATTGCGGAAAACTACTCATATTTTTCGTATGACTCATAACGACTGCAATTGAATGCATGGATAACTTTGAAGTTTAAACATTTGACAAGTCTTTCAAACACAAAAGAGTGGATCACTTATTGAAACAAACCCTCGTTTCCTAAGTTTAAACTTAAAATTGTTTTCAAATTCAGACGAGAAATGTAATGTTAAGTCAAGACTCACCGAATTTATCGGGAAATGACGAAAAAAAATATATCAAACAAAAGACAAGACTTAGAGAATACTTCGTATAACTTAGTGAACACTTCGTATAAAATGGGTTTAAAGCAAAGCAAACGTCTGCTTCACATCTGAGGTCTGACTTTACTCTTCGTTATATAATTCTTGAGTAAAACCTTTCTCCTAATAATTACTGACGGCTTACAAAACTTGTTGTAAACGAAGAGCTGAGAGAATTTCGTGCATTGCATAGAAAAATAAAATTTATGGCTAAAAATACTCTGTTATACAGCACTGCACCACAAATATAATTTGGTTCTCTATATTAATAAATAACTTACACTTCAATGCAGACGAAAGCGAATGTCTGTATATTTTCATAAGATTTAAGGCAGGGTTGAGGCCATCAGTGTCTAAATGAGGAGTCAGTACAACAGTACAACAAATTGAAAGTTACTTTTGATGGCTTCGATGACACATAAAAATCCAGAATACCATTTATTCAAACACTGCTTGAAAACCTATTCTTCAATTTTATTAATATGTGTTCAATTCATTAGAAAAAAAGTGAGACAACAAATATCGAAGGAGAAAATATTAGTGCACCTGTTCCTGTCACAGCCCAACACTTTATATACCAGTGCTTTGATGCAAAAGCATGAATAAACTCGAATGCGATAAAAATGCTTTTTCACCGCAAAAATGGAAAAATTAGAATACATTCAGAAAAATAAATTATCGATAAATTATTACGAATTTGTATTCATACGAATTCATGTCATTTGACTCAGAAATTTCTCGACAAATAATATCGAATAGACTGTTACTGAAAAGTCGAAACTCAGCCAAATTGAGCCAAACATTGATAATTGTTAAACAGTTGCCATAAAAAGTACATAAAATATGAATATAATGCAAATTGTCTCAAACGGAAAAAGATCTCAACATTATTATGAAATACATTATAGAGCGATGACCTGAGCCAAGAATACAGAGCCCAGATTCAAGTTTTCTGAAGCTTAACACAGAAAAGAATATTGAAAATGAGAGAACAGAACACGAATTCTGACATTTGGTTGCCATAGATTAACACTAATAGTGAGTGAAGACCTTTTGTTTCATATGAGAAACAACTTTACATATTAAACAACTCCGAAGAG
>JAQGAR010000486.1:0-14772 GCA_034697865.1 Oribatida sp.
ATGAGTGAAAATGTCCTCTATGTTTTTGTTCTGAAAATTTGTGCAAATACCCCAATTTGTTAACATTACGTCTATAGGACCAAATATTTGAAAAAAACCCTTTATCCTCTGAAAATATTCCGAAAAACTTCTTCCCCTGAGGTCCGGTATCTTGTGCATCCCTGATAAAACGTATAATTGAAATAAATTTCATTTGTGGAGAGCTTTTTTTAATTGTTTCTAAAATCATTTGATAAATTTTTGAAATGCAAACAATTCTTTGAAATGATTGGTCGGCCAAAAAACGATAAAAAAATTTAAAATGGATTTATTTTTCGTAAAATTCAAAGCAAATAAAGATTGTGCAAAATTGTGTTCGTTATTATTGTCTGTGAGACTAACCGTTTGACTTCATCTGCACTCTGGGCGATGAAGAATCCCTGTGTTATACTTTGAATTCGATGATTGCCTTTAGGATTGATGACAATATTGTTGGAACCATCGCCGCTCTCATTGACCACTTCGATGGCCAACAAAAGCAGTTTAAGTTTGACGAAGCAAAGTTCAGACGCCTGTGAAAACGTCATATTTGCAAAGGCCGGACTAAGATTTTCGGTATACATTTCCATTCCTGTGCCGCACAAGTAATCATTTTGCCAGGAAGGCATGTCTGGCGACTATTCAACCAGTTTATCGATTCAAATTCATCAGATTCATATTCAAATATTTTCTATATTAATAAAAAATACCGTTTTGAATGATCTCATAGCGAAGAGATTGGCCATCATTGTACTAAAACCCGGGGCTAAACACGACTGTGCAATGAATCCAAGTTTGAGTTCACTGACGCAAATCACATCATCCCCTTTCATACAAAACAAAATATGAGAGATTGGTTCAGAATAGAGATCAATCTTTCCTACCCCTTTTCCAATTCCAAGAGGGAATATTAAGCAAATACGCCTTATTGTGGTATTGCATTAATTGAATTATCACCTGATTTTGAATTAAACATTAATTCGTTAAAAAGACCTCATTTTAATGACAATTACTCTGATGTCGTCGCTATAGTTTTTTATGGAAATGACGCGCATAATATTTGCCGCGTCCTCTGCATCGGGATCCTGGCAGTACTTATTGGCCAAGACAAGACAGGCGTCGGCGTCGTGGACCTATATTCAGAGCAAATATTTAAGACAATAAAAGAGAATTTATGTTAACAGTGAATGCATTATAAAAAGCAATACATTAGTGAAAAGCAAAGATTAACACACTTTGTGGGCTCATGAAGGAAAGGGTACACATTTTTCTTATTCATTTTGAAAAGAGCTTAAATCAGGCTTCTTAAACTTTTTAAATTAAAAAATTCTAAAATATTCAAAAAAAATTCTTTATATTCTTGTAAGTTTTGTAAGTTAAGGTTAAAATCACTTTGGGTAGTTTTTAAAAACAGTTTATGTAAATAAAATAATAATAATAATAAATATGTTAACCTCAACAAATCCTAACCTATCCGATCTTAGCACAACCTCATTTTAGCATTAACCTAAACTTCATATAAAGTAATTTTTTAAAATTAAAAAAAAATCAACCTTAAAATTAATAGTTCTAAATTAAATATCTCGAATGTAATTCGAGAAAAAAAATCGTCTTCACATTTTAAATGTTCATGTTGAGTACTATCTTTTCTGAAAATTTGGTTTGGAAATGAGCGTGGACAAAAGTGGGCATTTTTGAAGCCTTCTTTTGAAACTGAACATTAAAATATATATGTTTGGATATAAAGCCAGGTGTATCCTTTCCTAGATGTTAACTGACTTTGTGTGTAAATAGAAGAGAAATGTAAGATGTATTAAATACCTTGACTCGATTCAAATCAATTGGATTCATGACTGAGCCCTGAAAGAACTCAACTGTAGTGAAGTGACGTTTAATCAGACCTGAAAGTGACGGTAAGATTGCGATCAATTGAGTGCTTATTTGAGATCTATTGAGTGCTATTCACCTTCGAGTTCGAGATCGGGTGGCTTTCTATGGAGAAACACAACCTCAACGTCGACATCTTCTCTGTCTTCGTGAAGGAAATCCTTAAGAAAGTGACTGACACTTTCATAAGTGATATGTCCACAGACAACAATATGCCTGAAGGGTTAGGCAATATTAAAACGTTTGTTTAAGCAAATGGAACCGATGTGTAGATTAACATATAAATGGACTAAACGTTATGTAACTGTTCGGCAGTGAACAGAATGGGATGAGAGAGACTCAAAATAGATGTTAACTATAGATCAGTGCATTAGAAGCTTAGCAGAGGATAGATATAAGTTTTAGTCATTAGTAATACATTAGACACACAAACACTCGTTTACTTTGATGGTATGGACGAGGGTTTGCCGAAATGGGTTAAAATCAAAGAAAATGCACACAAAATCAAAATAAATGCAAACATTGGGGGCTTTCAAACATTTAAAAATTAAAATGCAAACCTTCGGCGCTCAGATTTGAATGTTCCTCCATATTTAGGTCGAGAACCAATTAAGTCAATAATTTCTGGTATACATGAGGCAAATACAGCCTAAGGTCAAAGGCCAACAATCAATGGTTAAAATACAATTAACTTTTAGGCAAAAGAGAAAAGGAGTGGAACGGGTTTAGCTCTTTAGCAATATATCACATAAAAGGAGCCCATTTTGTGAGGTTCCTAAGCAAAGCCGAATCGTGTTTTACACCGTGTATATCGACTCGAACCCAATATAACTGTGAATATGTTTGACTCAACTCAATAACTCAATTCTTATGATTATAAGTATATTTTGAGTCTCTCTTAACATCACATTAATGAAGACATAGCCATTCGAAGTGCAACTAATTCTTAAATGACTAGGTACTATCACAAAGTCTTCGATTCGATTATTCTAAATTTGCAAACAATAGACAAATAAAAGTGAACTTTGCTTGTTGCAAATTCGGTCAACTATTGTGAGCTGAGATTCGAGTATTCAAGACATGAACTCGAAAGGGAACAACTAATCGAAAGCTCAGTTAATGACTGAATAATTTGCAAATCGATTGAACTGACTATGACTTCATTAGTTAATAGCGAAGAACAGTCACACAAATCAATACAAAATATAAATAAAGAAAATATAGCAAAACTACGACAATAATTGTCACTACAATCGAAATCAAAGATCAATACAACCATTAGTGTTGAGAGCAATTCAACGGACAATAGAACGCGAAACATACTTTTTGGCGGGATTTTTCTGGTAATTGCCAGCATATTTAGAGGGATGTCCCACCAATTCGGTTATTTCGGGCACCAATGAGGCAAACACAGCCTGCAAGGGTTAAAGGTCGAGGTTGGGGTGGACAGGAGAGTGGATGACGTGAAGGATCATTGAGGACAACAACGGGACGGCAGAGGAGAATTGCACCGACCAATTGAAAGCGCGACACGAATTACCAAATTCACGATTAGAATTAAGCATCAAATTAGACATAATTGCAATGAATAGAAGAAAAGAGAAAGAAATAAACAATTAGTAAAGAACTAGACCCCCAAAACTGGCAATTACATAGTAGAGTGATCTGGGTAGGATTTACTAACAACTGTGACCGGGCGGGAGTGGACAATTGGAGCAAGGTTAGGAGCAAAACTCTTCAAATAAATGGATTGCATTCCAAATAAATGAGACGATTGGACAGAAATAAAGCAAAACTTAAAGGAAACTATGATTTTAACTTCAATTGACTTCAATCATATATCACGTGCAGCTTTTGCACTGCTTTTGCACTTCGGTCTCGCACTGGTAGCACCACTGACACCACTGACACAATCGATACCACTATTACTACTCAGTCTATAAATCTAAGTATAACTATATACATATATATATACATTATAAAATTAAATTGACACAGAATATCGGCTCAGTTATAGGTTTGAGTTAAATGCAGACAATGAAACATTGAGACACTAGTGTCTGATATGTGACACTAATGATCACCTTTTTCCTGGAAAACGCTTTAATTCGCCACAATATTTAGGACGGGTTCGTCCGACTAAGTCTAAAATTTCGGGTATACAAGAGGCAAAGATAACCTGTGAGATGAAAGGGAGATAACAACGTAAGAGGTCTGAAAATAATTTAGTTTTTACGACATTTGATCGAAGCTCGCAATTAATTCAACCATTTATTACACATTCAACTAAAGTATGGCATCAAACAGAATGTAATGCAAATGCAATTAATGAGGAAAACATAAAAACTTTTGAATTTCGAACTCAACATAGAAGAGAGAACTGCACACAATGATAGTGCAGTTCATCTATAAGAACCAAATCAAATGAAAGCAAAGTAAATATAGACAACGATTCATTTCTTTAGATGTTTGACAAGACATACGTGACATAAGAGTCATATAATTAGCGGATTGTCGGACATTCGACACAGATATGAGACAAAGCACGTGACAGAGAGAAAGCTGCACGAGTATAGAGTTCCACATTTTAGAGTATAGAGAGACTCAAATGGCTCACAGATTCATGACTTTGGGAACGGAGAGCAATGATAAGAATCTATTGAGAATTCAATCAAATTATAACTGTTGAGAGGGATCGCTGGGGGCCTCCCGTAGATTAAATGGCAAGGATTGGAACGAATTGTGATTGTACTTACCAAACCAACTAAAATAAAAAGTACTATAAATGTACGGCCGAGGGTTGTCGTACAGTGAATGTCTCCGTAACCAACCTATCGATACAGCAATTCATTTATCAGTTAAACATATTTTCCATTTCAATGATATTCAGCTCTGCAGCTATTGATTGGCTCTCATATCAAATATAATGCTTTCATTATTATTATAATTGCTTTACTATTCCAATAATTATAGCAAAACTCCAGATATTTTCAATTATTCGAAATTTTTGCTAAAAATAAATTTAATTACAAATTATTTTGAATTATATGTTTACTAAGAATTAAATGGAATTTTTATTATCATTCTTGATAATTATTTGCCAAAAAATCAATTGAAAAGAATATAGAATCGATATAATATGTTTTGCAATTATTTTGTGAGATATCTATTAAGAGCGCTATTCTTGTCATCAATTTATTCATAAATTGAATGCAATTCTCTGTCATTAGATCATTGTATAAATATCCATTGTACAATAATTGTAATGAATATTATTGATATTTGATATGACATTAAATAGCAGCCAAATGGCTATTATTGCCATTAATTGCTTGAATTAAACATTTGAATTGTTAAGAAAAATGGGACTCACAGTAGACATGGTTACGATTAGAAAGTAAACGCATTCCCAGTAGGATATCGGATGTCCGTTCTTAAACTCGAGCGGATCCCCCGAATTTTCGAGCTATCATTTGGTTTAATGAATATATGTTTGCGGTTAATATGGAGAGGCTTTGAATGTGTTTGATTACCAAATGGATGAGTCCGGCGGCTGTGAGCCATACCGATACGACGATCGATACCAACTGTGCCAAACGGATGGACGAAGAAGTTTTCAACACATTTAAATATTGTAATATATCGGGAAAAGACATGAGTCGTAAAGCACGCAAGAATCTTAAACCTTTTCCACAAATCAAGTCAAACATGTCAAATACAAATCCAATACTTTTGATTACTAACCGATCCAAGTCCTGTCTAAGTAAATGGACACAAAAGACGGAGGAATTGTAAAATAGTCGACAAATGAATACAACTCTAACATAAACCAGAGCTTATCGGAAGCGGCGATAAACTGAATACAGAGAATTGCAATACTTTGTTAACTTTTCCAAAAATTACAATTAATTTACCCGAATAAAAAAATAGACCATAAAAAAGATATTGAGGGCCAGATCGACCTGTTGGGTGGCGTTGTCGTTCCATTTCTGGCATTTTTCCACACTATCGCTACAATTAATTAATTAATTTATTATTTGTATTCAAAATTAATTATTTCATTAGTATTGATATTAAACTAATTTTATGAAAGCATCGAAAGGCTGACATACCCCTGTCCTGCAGGTCCAGTGCTGTTAGTGGGTTAAACAAATGTAAAACAATCAGTTAGTTAGATTATTGTAAATTAAAAATATTTTAGTATTTAATGCAAATGATATTTGGATTCTGTTCTCTAACAGTATTTTAAGGAGTAGAGAATAAATTGAAAGGTTTGAATTCTTTATGTGAAGTGCAACAAACAAATTGGATGCAAACCTCGAGGCGTCGATGAAATATATCACTAGAGATGCTATGGAAAGAAGAAAGACGAGAACCACCTGAAAAATACAATCATTTCCTTAAATGTTTATTTAAACTTTAAACACAATCTGACGGAAAACATTATAAATTTAATGAAAAACTGACGAGAATTCTTCCTGTGGTTGATTGGCCGGATATTAGTTCTCCGGCCCAATCCTTGGCCTCTGTCATCCATCCCAAGTCCTTATTTAGGGGTATTTCGGATATATTGGTTTTGATGTCCTTAACTACTGGCGGAACATTAGGTATCTGTCCCTTATTAGCCTTGCTGGTGGGAATATTGGACTGGGAGTTCGATGAACCGCCCGAACACAAAAATTCGATCAAACGGTAAATCAAAACAATGAAAATGCCTGAAATTCAATAATGTATTAATAGAATCAATAAAATAACTAAATTTAAGGCGAATTTCATACCTGCGAGTAATGTGAATATACTGGACAATAAGAAGGCCCACCACTTGCGATCCTCCAGACATTTCTCATCTTCAGGCGAGAGAGTGGCCATGGGCGAATGGGTGGGCGAATAGCCTGCATTTGTGTTGAACGCAAAAAGCATTTTGACTCAATTATTCAAAAATCATTATATCGAACAGAATTGTATGGCTTTTCACACAATTGATCGAAAATTTTGATTCAAATGCTATTAAAAGCGAAAATGATTTTATATGAATCTTAATAGTATCACAAGAGGTAGCGGTTAGACATTTGTATCTTCTTCTATGTCATCAGCAATAAGTTGAGAAGAGTCGCGAATATGTGACACAAGAAATATCGATTAATTCAAACAGCCTTTGATTGAGTTGTTGTTAACCCGAATATCACGAAATGTTCATAACTTCATAACTGGTGTTCAATATTATAGGATTACATCATATTATCATTAATTTGGTCTTCAAATTATTGATTAGAACATTGAAAGTCGAGTCGAGAGTTCATTGTTGTTGAAACGGTTGCTCTGTTGACGGAATTACGATTCTATGCCATTCTGTGCGCTCAACCACTGAACCACTTCTGCATTCGACTATCGTTTTCGTACTATCAAAACACAGAATATCTGTCTTATGGTTCGCAGCCTTTTTCGTGAGTTCTTCTCTTAAGAATATATTGTGTTTCACAGCTTTTATTGATCTAAAAGTAATACACAGTTTATAGAGTTGCAAGAGAAATGTTTTCGTTATACTCTATCACATTTTTACTCAAAAACGCTTTAACTAATAGACAAATGTTTGTCTCATTGTTTAAACTATTGGAAGAAACAAATTTGAAAAAAGTCAAACACAAATGAAATAATAAAATAGTGGTTTTTGATAAATAGGAAAAGGGGTTCCAACAGAATTATGGTTGGATTCGAGTCGGAGCTGAATCTGTTTGGGAAGACTTACAGCGCAAATGCATCGTTTGCCTCACTAGACATCACTTGTTTGATGCAGAAAATCAATATAACATAGCTTTCAATTCTTAACACAAATCAAGAATTACTTTCTCTTAATATTTCATTGGATATAATTCAAGACAACAACAAATTAGAAGACATTTAATCTTAAAATTCGATTATAAAATAAATTAAAAACAAACAAAACTTCAAAATCAAAACAACTTAAGAAAGAAAGAGAACTACTAGAGTAAAGAGAAAACGATTGATTGAAATAAAAATGAAAAGAATGGAAACAAAAATAGTTTATCTCTTTTTCCGATGAAAGCATCGCAAAGACACAGCTTTTTGTATATAGTATTGAATCGAGTATTAAATCGCAAAGAAAATCATTTGTTTGTTCAATAGTTTCTATGTTTGAATTATTTCAAAAAAAGAATTATCGGACAAACCTTCAAATTATTGCGAATATGAAAAACACTTATTTTTAGTTTCAAAATCCGAATCCATACAAAATCGATATCAAAGATTATAATATGAAAAGCAATTTTACATTAGATTTATTGCATATAAACAGCTAATTAGAGTGAATACCAAGAAGTGTTTATTTGCATTTCTAAATGAATCAAATTTGCGGTATAGCTTTCTTTGAGCTCAAAGAGAGTCTTATGTTATTACAAGTTTATCTTCGATCATTTCAAAAATAAATATTTAAAGAAAATCTCAGTAATAATCATACATTAATTCTTTAAAAATATGCTAATATTATGAAAACTTTTAGATATTCGCGTAAAAGAGGCTTTACTGCAAAGCTTCTAATTAAAAGCTATTTTCTGATTGATTAGAAATAAAAGCATCCCTTCATTCAATGTATTCACTTAATGCTCTGATTCCTCAATTGATTCAATCAAATTCAACAAAATCTGGATTAACTTCAAGAAATTTCTTACCATTTTTCAGTTGATTACATAATTTCAAGCATTTGTTTGAGTACTAAATTGAAATAAATAGTGTTGACATTCGACGGAATTTTCATATAATATGATCACAAATATTCTGGTTTTGCTCAACAAAATCAATAAATAGATGGAAGAAAAGCGAGTTTTAACTCAAAAACTAAACCGAATCCACAATAATCTCATCGTCTCTACAAAAATGATGTCAACCTAAATATTAAATCGATGGCATACTCTCTATCTCAGTCCATCGAGGCTTTCTATTTTTAAATTTACCCAGTTGGCACCTTTTAAAATTAACAAATGCTGAGCTTCTAATCCCAATGACGCAAAACAATAAAGATGCTACTATTGATTGAATCACCATTTATTTTCTGGTGGGGTAGATCTAAAAGTTCTACATAATGAAAAAAAATCCCAAAAGTGATGCCCAGAACGACATCTGAAGAGCTTTCGTAACTCCATTAAAAAGAATTCATCCTTTTAACCCACATTTAGTCAAATGATCAAGAATAAAAAATACTTAAACCAACTTAAACCTGACCAGTGAATACTATTCAATAGCGAATATTCAATGAATAGCCATTAGCCAATGTTACAGACATGAAATTAAAGTTTGATAAAAGTCTAAAATAAAAAACAGATGAAAATTTTTATTTCACTTTAATTTTATAAGAGAATTGGCCTAAAAATGATTAAAATTCGAAATCAATATTTGAGAAACCATAAACATTTTATTCTCAATAACTTTTCCGAGAATTCAGTAATTCAGTTTTTATTCCTGGAATACACTTATTGATTATATCTACTTAATACTTTGGATTGTTCTTGGTTTTCAGTTCTGTCATCAGTGGATTAACTGAAAGGCAATGATAAGTTATCATTGATAACAGTCTTTCTTTGAATTCTTTAACTTTTTTCATCGATTAATTACTTCAAAGGAAAAAGAAGTGAAATAACAATTATTTTTACTATTTTAGAACGCAATCATTAATTGGATTTTTTACTCAACTGATGCGAACTAAGCTTATTAATCGGGATCCCAAAGATGGTCAAATGCCCAAAATCCCAATTTTCTGGTCAAACTGGATTTAAAACAGATTTAGCCCTAAAATTGTCCTTCATTGTTCTTCTCCCTGATCCTTATAGGATTTTTTTTGCAAAATTTTAGAAAAATTTCCTGATCCCCCTGAAGTTGCCGAGCTTGGGAAACCCTGGTGTTAAAAAATCAATGTAGATAGTTCCATTCTTTAATTTTTAATAATCTAATATAAAATTTGTTATTGCATTAGTTAACATAGTCATAGTATGAAAAAACATCCCCAACTAATAACACAAATAGTTTTTAGTATTAAAAACATACAAGTTAATTTAAATCAGTTTGAGCTACACTGGAGTCTTATCATAAGAGGACACAATATATTGAGGTAACGATGTTTGTGAACAATTCAAAAGCCTTTGTATTTTGAATTCACGTTTTATTGGCGTTTATTTTAATAATAAACTAATTGATCGGAGATTTTATTTCAATCAAATATAAACCAATTATTCAAAACCATTGAAGAATATGTCGATTGGAGTTCCAATTAAAGTGCTTCATGAGGCCGAGGGTCATATTATAACATGTGAGACCAATACCGGCGAAGTATACCGCGGAAAGCTATTGGAGGCGGAGGACAATATGAATTGTCAGATGGCAAATATTACGGTCACCACAAGAGATGGTCGCGTCTCTCAACTCGAAAATGTTTTTATCAGAGGATCTAAAATAAGATTTCTTATACTTCCGGATATGTTGAAGAATGCGCCCATGTTCAAAAAAGTGGGGGTCAAAGGCACACAACAACAGGCCGGTCGCGGCAAATCCGCTATACTTCGAGCGCAGGGTTTGTCAAAACTCTTACATTAATTAAACTATTGACTAATTTTTACATTTTTTATGAAATTAGTTGCGAGAGGCAGAGGTCGGGCGCGGGCTATGATCACACGCAGAGGCCGATAATTATATGGATTTCCACTCTTTTCTCACATCAAAAGCCATTCCTTTAATGAATGATTTCTCCGATTATTTAATTAAAATCAATAAATAAATTCATTTTTAATAAATTTATAAAAAATGTCTTCAAATTAATAATTAGTATTAAAGCATTTAATGTCATTGAATATCAATAAAATATATTAAACGACATATTAATCGAGGAATCGATTGATTGCTTCAATAAAATTATCACAAAATTCAATTAAATATTATTATTCCCTAAAAATTCCATTATTTAAACATTTGATTGGAAAATAAGACCGAATTATAAATGTATTGAAAAGTGTTTTAGTTTTTAATCTGTTGCTGAAGATGTTGTAAAAACTCGTAATAACTAAACGCCGATTCATTCCTGTCGTCGTACATGTATTGCAAAAACGCATATCGAAGTCGACTGTCCTCCCTATCCAACCAACAAATAGATTATTAAATGTAAAATTTATATAACGTATGAGAAATAAGACCTTAGAATATGAAAGTTTGGCTGAAATGGTCGCTCATCTATAAGACTATGAATGAAACTATGGATTCGTTTTGATGTAATATTTTCCAAAATGGGTAATCGAACGACAGAGAGCTTATCAAATGAGCCGTTGTCACCATTTGATTGCACTCGACTTAAATGATTAGTAGACGTGTGATTATTTTGAGTGAGGTCGCCGTCGTCGGGAATGAGCGCCCATTGGGTCACATTAAAGACTTCTGCCAACCAGTGGGGGTGCACTGATTTGCATATATACACAAATATATTATCATAAGTGTCCAAAAGATAAACTCCATTCCGTTCAATGTTTGCAAAAGACAATTGAAGGGGTATTGGACTATCCGTCTCATTGACAAAACTATTATGAATCGGATATAGATTAGGATAAATAAAAAGCATTAGTTGTTTGAGTGGAAGGCATTTGATTCGTTCCATTGCGAACACCCTCTCGTCTACTCGCGTCGATATCCCGACTCTGAAAGCAGTCTATTCACACAAATTATAGTCAGTAAAGAAAAATAAGGTCTTTGGTATAAATTCTCACGTGTTTTATGAGGGCTAACACATAGAGAGGCATTAGTCGCGTGGCATTAGACATAACAAGAGCTCCGCCGCCCACTCCACTAGAGTTTACAGACCGATAAGTGTTTAGTATATCAATGACTGAATTGATGAGCGCTTCTCTGGCATCACTTATAGATGCCGTAAGACTTCGGTCGACTGCCATTTTGGTGATTAAGCCGACAATTGCCTCCTGGTCTGCCGAGTGTATTACATCTGACAATATGGTCACCACAGGAAGTGAAAGTGTATGAACACGAATACGTCTTTCCCCACTCGAAGATGTATAAAGAATGGCCGATTGAAAGCAAACATTTGTATAGTCTTTAAGGTCTTCGTCGATACTTATTTGCATTCCATAACCGGAGTCGGGATTGATATTGGGGAGCGCCAACAGATCAGTTGAGCTTAAAATTAAAATTAAAGCCATTAAATTTGAAGTCAAGAATTTAAAAACTCAAATACCGAACAAAAAAATTGCCATGAAATGTATGGATGGATAGGCCTCGAGTGCACCGCATTCTCATCACAGCCTCGAACCCAATATTTCTCTGCAAATAATGAGTCATATCCTTCTCAAATCTGGTCAGTAAAGAAGTGGCCGCAGTTCCGCCGTAATAATAAATAGAACCGCCACTAAATTTTGAAACAGAGCCCACAGTCGCCAAATCCGAATAAGAAGAGGACAGATCGAAGAGATCGACTGCTATCTGATGTTCAGAACATTCTAAGGCTAACTTCTTGTAAAAATCAGTTCCAGGATTCAAGAGAGGAGTCAATCCGTTTAAATTGTTTGTATTCGATGTTCTTTTGTTGGGATCCTCTCTATTGGTTAGAAGTGAACCGTCGGCGGGATTTCCGACATTAGGAAGAGTGGCCTGAATCAGTGTTATACGTCCGCCCAGTGATGATAACACTTTGTAGGCAACATTTAATGCCGGGCCTAATGCTGAGCCCGTATCAAAAACTTGATCGTTGGGATCATCCAATGGAAAAGTGGGTAAAATCTCTGTTAAGAACTCTTCGATTTGAGTTCTTTTTGATTGTAAATTAACTAAAAGATTGTCGTAATTCGGAAGAAAAACGTCTGAAAAACAATTGTCTATTAGTTATAGAAAGTGAGAGCAATAAGTGAAGAATACCCTGAATGTCGGGCATCACTAAATGGATCGGCTGTTTGTCTCCCAAATTGAAAAAATGAAGTCTTGAATCAAAAGCAATAAAACCGATCAATGTTCGGGAATCGCCGGGAATTTTGTCTATAGAGTTGAGCAGCGCTTTGGCCAGACATGGGATATAACCAATTTGTGTGGAGTGTCGGCTACAGTCAAATACAAACAGGTAAGCGGCCGGTTGTGGGGGGCGTACCATATATTCAACACTAGCGATGTATTCGATTGAACCATAATTTAATTCGGGTCTCGACGTGCAGTCAATCATTTGTCTCGTATTATAATCGTAAAGAAATTCTTCGGGAACTGAAATGAGATATTTGAGTAAAAGACAATTCATTGAAGGATTGACATACTTTCGTTGATTCTGAGGCAGAGATTGCACTGCCATCGCCTCTGATCTATAAGACGTACGTATGGATTGATATAAGTGCGACAGGATCTGCACCTTACGATAGGACTGTCCTGTATTACCGGTATATTCTGTTTTAAAGATTTAGAACCAATTAAAAACCATAAGCCAAAAACTAATCATAGGATAGACTCTTACTTCATCTGTTTTGAAGGGATGAATGAGAATACCGAAAGGGAGTCGAGCTTTTTGAAGAAGTGAAGCCGAATCGGGTACTTTGGTCAGAGTTGACCGCATTATGTCTTTCGTAGTGTTAACGTCCCAACCATTTTGAGACTCAGCGCTCTTCTGTTTCTCTGCGAGAAGCGCTTTGGTCCGAATATCTTTTTCGGTCATCAAATTGACGCTTTCCTGAGACCACATTTGATTCCAGGTCTGATAAACAGACATTGACGCCATGTTTGCCGACAATTGGTCCACATTCTGACTATAACCCGTCCCGTTATATACGGGTTGAGGTGGATTATGAATCGGTTGAGTGGAAATCATAGGACTGTTAAATCTTTGCATCGGAGGTCGAGTATATTTGGACATATTTTGGAGACCAGTCTAAGAGTTAACAAACAAACTCATCGCTTATTATTACAATAAAATCCATTTAACTATCACTTCCATAAACTTTCATCAAAAGATTTAGTTTAAGTAAAACAAATTAATATCGAGTTTATTAGATATAAATATAAATTATAATTTTTAGTAAAACACTTGAATATATCCATGAACATTTGACTTTATTAAAATGATTATATTAAAGTGATACAACTGTATAAATGTATGACGTCGATTAAGACAAATCATTGGTTCACTCATACATTGAGTACGGATTTCAGAATTGGGCTAAAAGTTTGTGTCATTAAAACCAAATAACGCTTCCTTTTCACCTAACTGTTAGAATCCAACACTTTTAAAATTAACAAGCTTCTATTCAAATTTAGATTTGATCAAATGCATTGGATCCACTAATTATTTAGAAAGATTTGAATGTCAGAGTATTGGATTGCCTGGAAAGTGATACGTGTTCTTTATGAGTGCAAAGAGGAAGAGACCTTGTCACACCAATCTAAACCTTTCAACTAAATTAGAAGAACTATTTACTATATTTTACTCAAATTAATCAGATTAATTTATCAAACAATTTATTGAATTTAAATATTTAATGATCGGAACCATTTAGTGATATTTGATTTGCTTAATTCATTTTAAAGCGAAAGTTGATGTCGCTTCTGATTGTCCTTCATTACTTTTGATTAGATATGATTAGAGGATTCAAATTATTAGTTATTTTTTTGAAGTTGTGAAACACAAATATATTCGTGAAACTATTGTAAGACTTTAGGAGTAGTTTAGTCATCGATTAATTGTTAACGTGTGAACAGTAAATATGTTTTCATTATCGCTTACTTGTTGTTAGAATCTATACAGTATAGTAACTATAGATTCTATAGTATAAAACCAGAGTTAAAAATAGCATTTATTAAATTAGTTTTCAATAAAAATTAAAAATTCTA
>JAQGAR010000487.1:0-14768 GCA_034697865.1 Oribatida sp.
TTAATTTGGTTCTCGCACTCGGTTTTGATTATTGTATAACATTTCAGTGGTATACGGACTTTTGGAACACTCTATAGAACTCAAGAATCATAACGAACAGCACTTTATTTTTGGACGAAAATTCGCGCAAACAATCGTTTTATTTAAATTTGAATTAAAAGTGAAAATCTTTCAGAAATTCCGACAGTTATTCAAACAGTTGATCAGACAGTTATTCGGACAGTTGTTTGCTGGGAACAAATCATTTCAAAATTCTGTTCAATCAAATCATTGCCACAAAATGCCAAACAGACATTCTCTGAAGTTGAGTGGTGAAGCCCATGATTCGCAAAAAGTGATTGTTGACTTTGATTTGATTTTCAATTAATTGTGAATAAAAATTCTAAACAAACAAACATTTATTTCTAAAATCTTTAATGAATATTAAAAAACCAATTTAATAAAGATTAATGTAATTTATTCGCCAAAATTCAGACCAAAATAAGACTTAGATTTTTACACTTTTTATAGATATTCAAAAAAATGTTTTATATTCTAATTAAGAGAATTATTCAAATAATATTTGTCCATAGACTTAATGTATAAGAATTTTCTTAACTCATCTTGGAATTCCATATATCGAAGAATTGGTAAATAAGTCTCAATATTTATGAATTTATTGACTTTCAATTCAAAGTTACCGTAAAAATTTAGTTTCAGATGAGTTAAATTTGAAAGGCCTTTGAAAAGAATTGGCCATAATAATTTTAATTAAGAATTAAGAGCAGTCGTTCAAAGAAGACAAAAAAATAATTGATTGTTCCTTAGAAAAAAACTGAATAAAATTGATCACAATTCTAAGTGGACCTCAAGAAAGTTCTTAACTCTCTGTTTAGAAGATCTCGATGACCGACAAAGTGAGGAAATCATTATTAAAAATTGTATTGAAATTAAAACCATTCATAAATGAGATGCAAATTATTTCTATTAATTACAATAATTATATTTTCTGTTTAAATGTATAGATTAACTAATTTCTATGTAAATTATTCAGAATAAATAAATAATTAATAATTTAAGATTAGTAAAATTGGAGCGAATATATCAAGTTCAATTTGATTAACAATTATATAAGTGAACCTCATTGCAAGAATCTACTGAAATATGATTGGGAGGACAGATATTATGCGGACATTGACTCGCAATAAGAAGAGGATTTATTTTTAGGTCATTTAAGAATAAGAAATTAATTTTTGTCATCTGAAAAACGAATCACTTTTCACTTCACTCTTTGGCTCAAAGTTTGCCAAAACGGTAATAAACTTGAAAATAGTTTTGATTTTTAAAACATTAATTAAAAAATAATTATGAAAACCTTTTTTGTCATTCCATTCATTTTTTGGTTCATTTTTGTGAATTGTGAGAGTTTTCACTGTTTTCCTATCAAAGCATTTGTTTTAAATGAATAAACTGATTGTTTGACTTCTCTTAGGCTATGATAATGATTATGAAGACTCAAAAAAGCCTTTGAGTAGAAGAAAAAGGCAGGTGCCCTGTCAAACGGGACAAGAGCTTGATGAATATGTGGACAGCCTTTTCAGATTTGTTAAAAGACTTCTTCGAGTGATGGAACCCATTTCGGTATGTTTTTGTACAAAATTATTTCTGTTATCAATTTGTGTGTCGATTACATCGACTTATAGATACCTAATGTGACGGCAGAGCTCGAGGAATACAATGTTCAGGTATTCCTACACAGTGGTGGTGCGTCACGTATTTCTACAATTGATCGTCGTAAATCAGCCTGGGTGGTCTGCGAAAACGATACCATTTCATTGGGATTAACCGTAGGGTTGGAAGAGGTGCGGGTTATGTATAAGTTTCGGGTGATTCAGGACTGGAAACTCCTTTTCGACGGAGAACTGCAGGCACAAATCAAAAGGCCATTAATACAACTTCAAATATCACAAAATAGTCCACCAGAAGACGAAGATGGAGAAGAAGTCGTGGCTCAAACAAGGATTGATAGATTAAAAGTATGGAGCCCAGGAAAAATACTGGTTGTCATTAGAGGGTTGGGAAATCTGAGCTCAGCTTTAAGTATGATAATCACCCGAATGCTGACCAACACTGAAATGTTGGACCCAATCCTCAGAATGGTAGAAAGTCAAGGCGTAGCCATTGCCAATGATCTCTTAAGAAATGTGTCGATTCCTATATTTAGTATAATTTAATTCTTGTTCGTATTTCTATCACTTATTATTTATTTTCAATCGATTTAATAAAGAATTTTGGTAACAATGGGCACCAAATATTTGTTTCATCCTTTAGGTAGGAGTTTAGACTGGGACCCAGTGCAATTTACGTAAATATATCAAGTTCAATTTGATTAACAATTATATAAGTGAACCTCTTTGCAAGAATCAACTGAAATATGATTCGAAGGACAGATATTATGTGGACATTGACTCGCAATAAGAAGAGGATTTATTTTCAGGTCATTTAAGAATAAGAAATTAATTTTTGTCATCTGAAGAACGAATCACTTTTCACTTCACTCTTTGGTTCAAAGTTTGCCAAAACGGTAATAAACTTGAAAATAGTTTTGATTTTTTAAACATTAATTAAAAAATAATTATGAAAACCTTTTTTGTCATTCCATTCGTTTTTTGGTTCATTTTTGTAAATTGTGAGAGTTTTCACTGTTTTTCTATCAAAGCATTTGTTTTAAATGGATAAACTGATTGTTTGACTTCTCATAGGCTATGATAATGATTATGAAGACTAAAAAAATCCTTTGAATAGAAGAAAAAGGCATTCTCATAATTTTATTCAATTCATTAAAGATTTTAGAAATCAATTTTTATTTACAAAAAATCAAATAAGAAATCATTTTTTGATGAATCTTGAGAACCATTGGAGTCGAGTCTAAACTTATCTTCGGGAACGTCTTCTGCGAGATCTTCTCTTCTTCTTCTTCTTCTTCGGGTGGAAGTGAACACAATTTTGAGTTGGAGGGACTTTACAGCGCTTTTTGCCCTTATATTTGGTGTGGAAGTGGACACACGGCCCGCCCGGACACTTCTTCTGACCACTACCTCCCCCACCGCCACGACTCCGTCCACCGCTAATCTTTCTTCCTCCGTTAGGCATTTGTGGCAATGATTTTATTGAAACGACTGATAATTTTGAATAACTGAACTGATTTTGACTTTGATTTCAAAAATTTGATTTTAATAAAAAGATTTTTGATTCGCGCGATTAATCTTATAATTGAATTTTTAAAAAACTTAATTCAAATTAAAGTTATTATAAGTTATTGAATAGTAATAAACCCATTGTCCAAAATGACAGAACCAACTAAAAGACAGGGAATTGTATTTTCAAAACAAGGTCCTTCAGAAGAGAGTCCTAAGGCAAAGAAGAAAACTGTCTTCGATTATAAACCATCTGAAGAACGAGTGGCAAACATTTCACAGCTTCTGATTTACTGTGAATCACACGACACTATATGTGTTTCCAAAATCCAGCCAAAAGGTCTTCTGTGGTTACCTTACGTTGTGAAGGGGCAAAAAGAATCGAATGTCTTCACCAGTGAATTGACCGAAAAGCTTGGTTTAAAGGTGTTTCAGAATTCGAGGCAACAACTCGTCAATACATATCGGATCCAAAGAACACAATCCGCAAACTTTGTGACTCGACTCACTTTTTTCGTTAAGATTCCCAAAGATTTTGATCAGTCGAAGTGTTGTTTGAATGATGACAAGAATGAGTGGCTTTCTGTTAATTCAGTGATTCATAGCTCAGCCGATGTGTTCTGGGGACCAGAAGTACAAATGTGGGTTAGGTTTTGGATTAAAGGTGAAGACATCCCAATTGTAAACCAACTGACAGAATACGACACTAGAGCTGCACTTCAGGACTTTTGTAGTGATCCAACGAACTGCACTTCAAATCAAGAGATGGTCCGAAGCGCCTGTTTTACAGAGAAAGACATTTTGATGATTTACGACCAGTTTTGGCAGCACTGCTATCCCTCACAATTCATGTCATTCACTTCATTCAAAAGTTTGATCAGAAAAATGGGTCTCAAAATAAGTGAAAATAATATGATTCCAATGTTTCGCGCGTTTGACAGTAGAAAACGATCCTTTTTAAACTTCAACCAACTGCTGTTAGGCTTCGCCGCATTGGATCAGGCCACTGAACATGGAGGACAGTCCGGACAGATTAGATGCACTTATATTCTTAGATTCTATGACTCAGATTCTGATGGATTTCTTTCGCATCCAGACATTTGCCAAATGATTACTGATATCCAAAGACTTTCTTATTCACCACAAAAAGTAGTTTATGACATCAAAAAGTTTTCAGTAGAAGAATATGCGAACCAAATTCTTAAAACACACGGCTCTAATGATAGGATGTCTTTGACTGAATTTACTAAAGCCGTTGGAAATCTCAAATTTCGCGGAACTTCTGGTTTATTCCGAGCGCCAGGTTCGACATTAAAGCATGTGATGAAGTTAGAGATGATAAGTAAGGCAAGCCAATTTCATACCGTAGAACTCATCAAAGATTACAATATTGAGATCGTCTGTGAATTGTGTAAAAAAAGAAGTTATCGATTGTCGAAAGTCGTGTATTCGATGGGAAAAAGCGGAGAAGTATTGAATAGTTTTGATTTCATGAAAAAATATCCCAAAGTTTCGGTTGAAGTTTGCAAAGACTTACCCGAAATCCAAACTTTGAATTTGGCGATAGAACTGATCAACAAATTGCATCAAATGAAGAGATCTCGTTTTGAAACACTCAACAAATCTGTGGATAAGACAGCGATCAATAACTGGTTCTATCCTTCAAAAGCTATTCTTATTAAGAAATTGATGGCAATCAGTGAAAAATGCAAACAATTGTTCGAAAAAGAAGATCGCGTCCTTCAGATCGCTTCTCCGTGTTATATATTCGGTGACATTCACGGCAATTTCAGAGACCTCTCCATCTTCTCGACAAACTTCTGGCGAATGTCTCCTCTTATCAACGAAAGTAATTATCTGTTTCTGGGAGATTATGTGGATCGGGGCCCCTTTGGAGTCGAATGTATTGTCTATTTGTTTGCACTGAAATTGATTGCTCCCAAAAAGTTTTGGATGTGTCGGGGAAATCATGAGGTGCGTGAACTCCAAACAACGTTTACATTCCATAACGAATGTGTTGAGGGTTATAATGAAGAGCTTTGGAAAGCCTTCAACGATGTATTTGACAGACTACCGATCGCTGCAGTGATAGACAGTAAAATATTCTGTTCTCATGGAGGGATACCCGCCTCAACCAACAGCATACAAGTACTACGAATGGTGCCCAATGTCTTATCATTACCCCATTTTGATTACCAAGTGGTTTGGGAATGTTTATGGAATGACCCCGTTCCTGACGACGAGTTGGAACGATTGGCCACTTTTACTCAACACGAAATGGAAGATATGAGAGGATTCTTACCGAACGTCAAAAGAGGAACAGGTTTCTATTACTCAGAAATGGCAGTCAATAACTTTCTGCAACACAACGACTTACAGACGATAATAAGAGGTCACGAATGTTTTGTTCATGGCTATAAATTCATAATGAATGGCAAAGTTTTGACAGTATTCTCGTCTTCCCATTACTGTAATTTGGAGAACACAGCGGCCGCTCTATTAGTCGATCGAAACAAAATCAGAATCATTAGAATACATACCTATTGACACAATTCTACAGTTCTGTTAGTCATTCAATTGTTATCTCATATATTATTCTAGAACTCAATAAAAACTCTCATTTCTTTGCATTCAATGATTCAAATTTTACTTAATGATTATAATATTATTGAGTTTTTGACAAAAAGGAATGGCTTTTAAGTTCAATTAATAAAGGATTTTATTTTTCAGACTTCACTTAATTAGTTTACATATTATGTGAAAAAGTGTTATCTGCGAAGACTCTCCTGGATGTCTTCCAGGAGCAAATTCTTAGAAAATTTTTATTACAATTCTTTTGATTTTTTTACATTTTTCTGCAAATTCTTTCTTTAGTTTATCACAAATTGGTTCAAAACTTACAGTCAATTGAATAAATTCTAATTTTGAGAGTCGGCTCAGAATATCTGCCACTCGTGTGGTTTCCTCTCCGGTAGTGTTCAAAATGGCCATTTCCAAATATTGGAGATTTGGTAAATTGATGTCAATGTTTGTCAGCATTTTATCATCGATGAAGAAATTTGTATTAAGACAAAAGTGAGTTATATTTTGAAATCCTTTGAATTCCTCGAACGAAAAGATTTCATTTCTTTCCTCCTGTGCTTCCCATTGAAAGCCACTGAAGTTTAATTTCAATCGTTTTAATTGTTTGAATAGTTTTAAGACCGACAATAACCGACAAAACTCTGAGCGCTTTCTCCACTTTATATCAAAAGTCAATTCAATGCTCTTTAGTTTCAGACAATTATTTGTCATTTGTTTAAACGACTCGAAGAATAATTTTTCTCCAAAAACGATAACTCCGTTGACTTTCAAATGAATTAAATTCTTTAGATTTGAAACACTCTTAAGAACCCTTATATCCCAATCGTGACGATCCGTAAACGATAAAACCAAATGTCGTACAGTTTGACAATTATTGAACAAATTGTCTGAATATCCGTCGTCTTCACTAATTGAATAAACTCTTAATGTTTTGAGTTTATTGCACTTTAGTTCGGGTAAAGTTTTATTGAGTTTAACGTCAATCCAATCGTCAATTTCCAGTTCTTTCAAATTGGGTAAAGAATTGACGCGATTTAGTGCATCCGATTGTGATTTAAATCCTTTTATTTTTTGTCCAAACTTTTTGTAAAATATTTCAAAAGTGTTGTCATTTATTTCACTTAACGGAGCGTTGAATTCAACCAAATTATTGCAATATTTGGTAATCAAAAGAACGAATTCATTGTAATTTGAACTGATTTCAGTCAAATAATTGTAATTCAATACAACAGATGTGATATTCGGACACTTCTTAAGCAATGATTCAAATGCTTTCAAATCAAAGCTATTGTTTTTGAAAAGAGGAGAATCAGACTTATGTATTGTGGACTTAAAGTCAACGATTGATTGATTTGAATTACTACTATCAGAATCAGAGAATCTCTCTTCAAATTCACGGATTGAGATGGTCAGCTCATAGTGTCTCTGGAAGACAGTCCTCTGCAACTGTTTGGACACACACTCGAGTCTGAGTTTGTCTTCGAGTGACAAATACTGTAGAATAACTTCACACAAATCATCGCAAATGCGTTCACTAAATGAGTCTCTGTTTTGTGAATGACTTGTCTTTTGTCTCTTAATTGAAGTCATATTTTAATTTGAAATAAAAACCAAAGCAATTAATTGATGAAACAAAACAAGTGGTGCAAAACGTGATTAGTTTTAAACATAATCTCTTACTTTTAGTAAACAATTTTGTGATTAAAAATATTATGATTTGAACACAAAAGTGTTGTTTGTCTTTCACTTTATTGGAGTTTATACAACACAACAGTACAACAGTTACAGTAACTTAATTTTGTCCCTTAAACTATGAAATAATTACTGTAAAACAAAGATAATAAGAAAATAAATTCAAGTGCGATAGAGCTTCATCTATTCTCTTGGATATTTAATCTTGCTGGTTCATCTTTTATTTGTAATATAAATTAATTGATTTCAATTATAAATTGTCATAAGTTTTACGTCATATTTGTATAGCATATTGTCTCAAAACAAATGGTTTTGTTTATGTTTTTATTTTTCATTTGAGAAATAGTTTTTGCAAAAAGTGTTTTGTTGTCAAATCATTTCTAAATAAACGGTGAAAATGACCGAAACGAGTGGACAATACGACCATTTGTTGACTCAATTGAATACTTTGAGGAGGAATTTAAATGTTACTCAAAACAGTGTCACTAAAAATGAATTGAATAACGATTTGAGTAAAATCATCAAAAATTCTGAAACTGAAGTCACAAATATTAAGGAATGTATTAATCGACTGAAAACAGTTAACAATCAATTCAATGAACGAATGTCTAAATTGTCGCCCATTTTGACATCGATTGCACCCCTTTTGGACAAATTGGAGGATTTGACAAAATTAGATAAATTGCTCGAAAAATTGGAAGCAATTAAACAAATTCACAACAATTTGGAGTCAAATGCTATGAAAATAACATCAAATTCGAGAAATAATAGGGAAATGGAGGCCAGAGTTGTGGCCATAACCGAGTCCTTCAATCAATTAACTGTTGAATACAAGATCTTCAGTGATGTCCACAAAAATAGCGTAATTAAAGATTATTTGTTTGTTGTAATAAAACATTGGAAACAATTATTAAATGAAAAATTTGAGTCAAAATTCACCGAAACTTTTGATTCAATCGATTGGCCGAACATTAATAATGAACTCAAAGCTCAACCGAACATCGAATCGATTAATACATTTGTTTTGTATTTCAAGGCTTTACTCACTATTGATATCGAAAGCAAACTCTTAAAGAACTACAATAAGACTCGAAACCCAAGAGTTATTGTTTTGCCGATTGATTTGATGCTTAGACCTCTCAAAAAGAGATTTCAATACCATTTCATGGAGACTAAGAGCAAACTAAACAGACCTGAAAGACCCGAATGGTATTTATCACAAACTATTCAATGGATTCAACAAAACCAAGAATTCCTGACCAATACTGTTGATCCGCTTCTGAGAGATAATGATTCGAGCGATCAATCGATTCCTTCAAAATTCCAATTAATCATTGGTTTAATAAAATGTGTTTCCGTTAAACTAAAGTCTGATTTGCCGTCTCTTGTCTTCGACGACAAACTCTTCTCACACACTGTCGATGAAGTGTTAATCTTCAACAAAGAGCTGTTAAACATTGAGTCCAATATATTCGACTTATTTCCAAATTGCAATCTAATGAACATCTTTTCAAACGAACCCTTTTTCTCGAGGATTATATCTCTTGAGAAGAAAAAGTCCGCGCAATTCGTTGAATTGATTCTCGAGTCTAAGAGCGCTTGGAATGAAATCTGTGGTCCCGAAGGCTGTGATGAGCTTAGAATCTGTGAGGCGGCCGACAACTTTGTACTGATGTTGCAGTCAGTGACCAACCGGTGCTCTTTCTTCACTGATCCCTCACTTCAACACAAATTCGTTGCTTTAGAACTCGAGATATTGGATGACTTCCGCTTACGTCTCATACAATTAGTGCATAACTGCTGCCAGTCGTGGCCTCACTCTCAACAATACTTTGCTATTATTAATACAATTAATTACTTGATTGTAGTTTTGGACGAATGGAAGAATATTCCTGTTTTTGTTCAAATATCAGAGACTTATGCGCCGAAAGGAACGGTATTTGACGACATTATCGGTCTCTTAGAACATCTCTCGAATGAGTTCATCTCTAAAATCAAGTTTTCATTTATTAATGATTTAAAGCCTAAACTCCAAACTTATCAGTCGATTAAGTAATGAAAGACTCGTGAAATAGAAACTCAACTAATCTTTTGTTGCATTTCAGATGGTTTTCCCTCAAATCAGTGGACAGTTGTCTCAGTTCTGCTGTCTCTGAGTTATTGCACTCCATATCAACAAATATAGTGTTATTACAGAAGTCGTTATCAAACACTTTATTCGAGACTATTTTACACGAAATCGCGGACCAAATCAATAGAATATTATTCGAAGAACTGATTCTAAAGAACAGTTTCAACGAATTTGGAGCCAAACAATTGGATTACGACTTATCGGTTGGCTTTATGTCACTCTTCAATATTTATATGGCCAGACCTCAACTCCATTTCGCTGAGAGTATTGAGGGCTCAAAGCTCTTGAATTTGGAGAGGGGCTCCTCTTTGCTGCTCCAAAATATTCTGAGCGCTGAACAGAATATAGAATCGAAGCGAGCGCTCAAAGAGATGGGAATTTCAACGATATCTCCACTTTTGGCGCTCAATGTTATACATAAAAGAATTTATTTGAATTAAATATCAATTCATTTGTTAATTGTTTGGCTTTTAGTAATTAAATGCAAAGAAACGGAAGGTTTGCGACAATTCTTTCGATTCGGACTTTGTTTTGATTTTTGGCTAAACTTTTATTTTCTTTTTTTGTGATAAATATTGAGTTCTATTCAAAAGTATTTTTCAATAAAAGAAAACCTGTTTTTAAGTGATTTTCCTCCAAATTTTTATATTAATGACTCGTTTATAAAATCTAAACTATGTTTTCTGATGTGAAGTCTGTTTGAGTGATGTGTTGAGGAATCGGTTCGATGGCTGTCTTATAGACCTTAAGCGCCACACCTTCGGGAAGATTGCGTTCAATATATTCAAGAAACGTATCTGCGGTCGAACCGGTCATATGTTTGAATTCAATGTTACGAAAATAGGTCCGAAACTCGTACTGAACTCTATATTTCTTTTTGACAAAAGCCGACCGCAGAAGAGTTCTTCGATGGATTCGGCGAAACGGTTCCCAACTTTATTAACAATAATTTCAATCATTACAACAATTATTGACATTTAAACTCAAATCAAAGCTTACGATCGACTGATAGTAATTCCCAAAGAATTGGCACTTAATTTAACAAATGAGTCATAGCTTGAAAGGACTTCCCGGTCAGCACAACGGGACTCAATTTCTATGCTCTTATAGAGTTTGTCGTCTTTTTCGGACACTAAAGGCTTTTCCAATGACTATAAAAAGGAGAATCAGATTATTGTTTGTTTTGTTGATTGAAAACAAATACCGTTTGAGAGCTGTTATCGGCCGTTAATTGAGTGGAAAATGGGTTGAATCGGAAGCACTTCTCGACTGAAGGGATCAGACATTTGGACAAACCTTGATTTATCAGTAATTTGTGTAAAATCATGGTTTGATTGTTATATAAATTTGATTTAATCGACGAAATAAATGATTAATTTATAAATTCATTGGTTTTAACGCAAAGGTATGGCAAAGAAAAACAATAACACAACGAACGGACGCCATCTGTCGGTCAGAGTATTGGTTGTCATAACAACGACTATTGTTCACAGAGTTTCTCAGTTTAATTAATTATTTAATTAGTTATTGTTTTGAGTCAATTGTTTATGTTTTTCAATGATTGCATTTTTGTTTCGGTAAATTCAAAACAAATTATTTCAAAATGTCTTTAAATAAGAGATTGTGTTTAAGAAGTGATTCACAAAACAGCGACTCATTTAGTGAACGCATTGCCGACAATTTGTGTGAAGTAATTCTTCAATATTTACCACTAAAAGACAAACATAGACTCGAGTATGTGTCCAAACAGTTCCAGAAGACTGTCTTTCAAAGACAATATGAGCTGACAATGTCCATTGGTGAATTAATCCCATTGAAAGAGGGCTCTGATTCTGATAACTCAGATGAAGACTCGAAGCCAAGAGTATATTATTCTGATTCTCCTCTTTTCAAAGACAACTCCTTTGATTTGAAATCATTGGAGTCTTTGCTGAAGAAGTGTCCGAACATAAGATCAATAAAATTGACTCAAACGTCCTGGCTCGAATTCAAATGCAAAAACTTCAACGAATTCATTGCATTGATTACCAAATATTGCAATAATTTGGTTGAATTCAAGTGTCCTTTGAGTCAAACAAATGACAACACTTTCAATGAGTTTAACAAAAAGTTTGGACAAAAACTTAAAGCATTTAAATGTTTTCCGAATACTTTGACTCTTTTGAAAACTTACCCCAATTTGGAAGAACTGGAACTAAACCACTGGTTCGACATTGAACTCAATGATACTCTTCTGGGACTACAGCGCAGTGAACTCAAGAGTTTGATAGTTAATGATATCGACGACGACATCGAGAACTTGAAGTTTTTGTTGGATAACTGTCTGACTGTTCGGCATTTGGTCCTATCGTTTGAAAACAATAACGATTGGGATATAAGGCTTTTGAGGAGTCTCTCGAATCTCAACCAATTAATTCATTTGAAAATCGACGGCGTTATCGCTTTTGGCGAAAACTTCTTCTTCGAGACGTTTAAAGAGATGGCAGAGAATTGTCTGAAACTAAAGAGCATTGACTTGACTTTTGATAGGAAGTGGCGGAAGGGCTCAGATATGCGTCGAGTGATCTCTGCGTTGAAAACATTCAAACAATTAAAACGATTGAAATTACGATTCGATGGCTTTCAGAACGAAGTCAAACAAAAATTCAAAACAGAAGTGTTTTCATTCGAGGCTTTCGAAGGACTTTCAAATATCACTCATTTGAGTCTCGCGTTTGACTCAATTAATGAGGAAATGATCACAAATATTGACAATCATTTACCAAACCTTCAATATTTGGAATTATCAAGATTCTCTGCACCACCGAAGGAAGCCACGCATTTGGCACATATTCTGAGCCGACTCTCAAAATTGGAAACAATTGAGTTGAAAGTAAGTGCAGGAATAGAAGACTGGAAGACAATAATTGGCTCAAAACTACAAAAGGAATTGATTCAAAAATGTAGAAAATTCCGAAGAATTGACGTCAATGTCGATCTGATCACCGATTGAACCTTTTATTACAATATTTAACAGTAGTTTCTGTGAAAACATTTTAATTGGTTTTTTGTATAATTTTTGTATAATTAATATTAAGGAATAAATGTTTAATTTTATTTTAGGGAAGAGTTTTGTTGTCATTACAACGAATAATGTTTGGCTCAGAATAACAGTGGAATTAAATAATTTAATAGATCGACAATACAGTAGATCGACAGAAATTTCACACAATTATTATTACAGAAGTAAAGATAAAAACATCTTCATTTCAAAACATGTCTTCTAATAATTAGGCTTTGAGTTAATATCAATAATTGTTAACTTTTTGCACTTTTCGCCCAATTCTTTGCTTAGTTTTTGAGCAATCATTTCATCGTTAACTTTTAATTTAATAGATTCCAGTTTTGAGAGTCGGCTCAGAATATCTGCCACTTCTGTCGTTCCTTCCGGTGTTATACTGAAAAATAGATGAATTTGCAAATATTGAAGTTTTGGTAAATGGATATCAATATTTGTCAGCACTTTCTCAATAGGAAAAACAGTATCGGAATCTTTAAAGTCGAGACTCAAATGCGTTAAATTTGCAAATCCTTTGAACGCCTCGAATGAAAATATTGGACAATTGTTTTCTTCTTTACGAAAAATTAATTCCTGGAATTCTAACTTCAATCGCTTTAAATGTTTGAATGCCTTTAATGTCAACAATAAGTGATTAAATTCTGTACCATTCAGCCAATAGATGTAAAAACGGCAGTCAATGCTCTTTAGATTCTGACAATTGTTTTCCATTTGTTTAAACGACTCAAAGAATATATTGTTCTCAAAACTAATAAATCGGTTGAATTTAAAATGAATTAAATATTTGAGTTTTGAAATACAATTCAAAACGCGTTTATCCCAAAAGCCGTAACAGTAGTCCTTATCATAAGTCAAATTCAAATATCGAAGACTTTTACAGTTTTCGATCAGTTTTTGCAAAAACTCTTCTTCGCTACGAATGCAATGAACAGTCAAATGTTTGAGTTTATTTAACTACAGTCGGGTTATGGCAGCCGTTCCTTCAGAGCCGCACCACGTCGTTAACCTTAGATCTTCCAAATTAGGGAAATTATTCAAAAGATCCGACTCTTTCTTATTTGGATATAATTTAAAAACTTTTAATATTGAGCCAAACTTTTGGAGAAATTCTTTGAAAACGGTTTCACTTATTCCACTCAACGGAGCCTTAAATTGAACCAAATTATTGCAATGATTGATAATACATGCAATGAAATCACTGTAATTACTGTCATAGCCTTTACGGTCATACAAAACAATAATAAGCTCTTTGTTTAATTCAATTGATTTAATGTTTGGACACTTCTTCAGCAATGAGTTAATTGATATCAAATCAAACCAATAATCTTCAATAAAAGAGAATCAAAACCATTTGATTTGCTATCAATGTTTAATGCATATTGTTTTCGAAAGACAGTCCTCTGAAACTGTTTGGATACACATTCGAGTCTGAGTTTGTCTTTTAGTGATAGATATTGAAGAATAACTTCAGACAAATCATCGCAAATGCGTTCACTAAATGAATGTCTTTTGAGTGAATCACTGCTAAAACAAGTGATTTGTTTCTCATATGATTTGTTGTCAATTGAATTCATATTTTAAAACAAAATTAAATGATTTCAAAATCAAAACATTTACGCAATGCTTATATTTTGGGCGTTTAATAACCAAGTTTTCAATGAAAAACGTTTAGAAATAACGGGAGGTTGGTAGAATCCCGGGTCCTATGATATTTTTAAATATTCATGTTCAAGATGATGAGAAAAGAAAAACAAAAATATTTTTAATTGGCCACGCCTACTTTTTGACCACGCCCACTTTGAAAAATTTAAGCCACGCCCACCAAAATTACAGGAAAAATAGTACTCAGCACACATAATAAGAATATGAAAGTATAATAATTTTATCTCAACTGGTTTAATATTTATAAAAGTTTGAATTTCTAAAAACATCTCAATCAAATTCATTATAAAATGATTTTGATTGAACCAGTTGAGATAAAATTATTATACTTCCATATTCTTATTATGTGTGCTGAGTACTATTCTTCTTGTAATTTTGGTGGGCGTGGTTTAAATTTTTCAAAGTGGGCGTGGTCAAAAAAGTAGGCGTGGCCAATTAAAAATATATTTATTTTTCTTTTCTCATC
>JAQGAR010000488.1:0-14757 GCA_034697865.1 Oribatida sp.
TTGTTTTCTCTTTTGTTAATAAATTATTCGTTAATTTGATTCTCTGTTTATTCTGTTTTATGTCTTATCTGTTTTTGTTCTGATTTATAGTTGAAATTAATTCGTCGGACCTATAATTTTATGGCAAACAGCGGCCAAACGGCACAGGAATGGGTGGAAAAACTTCAGGCCTGTCTTCAATAGTCGACTTTGTTTTCAATTCTAGTTTTTTGATAAATTAATATTAAAATAAATAATTTTATCAAAAATTAGGTAAGAAATCAAATATTTTTTGTACTTTTGTTCGGATTGTTGTCATTCATTAGAAATCGATGCAAATATTTAACAAATTTTAAGAATTATCTCTTATTGTCATTCGTTTGAATTTTTTGTTTTGTTTCGTTTCAATCAAAAGTAAGAAAAAGTTATTTTTTAATTAAACAATTTTATAACGTTTTTGTTTGTAAATTGGATTTTAATGTATTATTTGCTTAATTAATATCGAGTTTTGTTATTAAATTTACGCCTTTTATACGAAGATTAATCATTAGACGAATTAATGATAAAGTATTCGCTTCTAATGAGCTCTCATTTTGGTATCTGAAGAATATGTGAACCAAAAGATGAATTATTATAGAATTTTATTGTTCATCCGATGCGTCCATTAATTTATCATGGTGTAATTGATTTGCAGAACTTCAGAGCATATCATAAGCTTTGAAAAGTCTTGCATTCAATAACTTTTAATGGATTTTTGGCTCTAATGCTAAACGTTGGCCCCAATTGTGGGCAATGGATCGCACGCTGGGAACGCATAATAGATAAAAAGTTAGGCAACAAAACATCACAATTCTCGAGATAACAGACTTTGATAACTACAGCCATCCATTTAGAGTCACTCCACTGATGGCATCTCCCCTTTCTTGTTAAGAATTATTGAGGCACAGAATTAGGGAATGACGAGAAAGTATTATACGCCTCAGACTCGACTCTTCATGAATCCAATAGACATCACATTCAGAACAGTAACTGTGGTTAAGCTCTGCAAAGTCTCAGTTGGCTGTGAGTGGCTCTCACTTACTCTCACTGTCTCTTCTCTTGAGACCAGAGGACTGACCATTTTCCTTACCATCACCTCATTTGATTGTTTGTTAAGAAACTGTCCCAATAATTAACGGCTAAGAGTTTGTCCGAAAAATTGTAAAGCGATTTGTGGCCGAAGGCATGACTACAACACAACTAATGATAGGCTTTTCTCCAAACGATTCTAAGTGAGTCTAAACCTAAAAGCGGCGGCACTTCACGACTGAACTACTACTCAATGCATTTAATACTATGCTTTTCGTTACGATTAAATTGTTTCCGTCTCTAAACTCCAGTATTGCTCTTAAATTAATGGATTTCTTTAAAAATAGCGAATTATAGTTATATTAAATAAAAATCTGAATCCAACGCCTGTTTTCTTCTGCAGTCGTTTTCTTTATCAGTCATTAAATTGTTTTTCCGATTCATTCATTTTTTATGAATTCTAAGCAAAAAGAAAACATTTTTATGGATTTTCCATTAGAAGAGACAAAAGACAAATGCGTTTATTTGAATACCGAGTGTTTATTTGAGTCTACATTCAGTTCAAAGTTATTATACGACAAATACTTTAAATATTTGCGCCAAAAGACAGTAGCGATAAAAGTGTAGAGAAAAATATTACCAAAAAAATAACGAAAAACGATAACGACGTCAAAGACAATGCATTTTAAAGCCTTAAAGGAATGCAATGAAGGAATAAAAGATTGAAAACCATTCATAACATATAACTTCTGAGGAGAGACGAAGACTATTGAATTTTTTCTGCAAAAAGAATACAATTCTTTGGGAAAAGTCTTTCAATTTTTTTTGCATCGAAAAAAACATTCTCTTCGTTGTTATCGTTGAACTCAATTCTTGGCCAAAGATATTATGCAATCTTCAGAATTGATCAGACATTCGGAAACTCACAATCGGCCCTAAAGTTAAATGATTAATGTTTACGACCAGATAGTAATCAACGATAAAATATCTCTTTGTATGACAGATGTGTTTGCGTTCAAATTCATAAACGCTTTGCTTAACTCCTTCTCGAGAGTCGTTTCAAATAAAAATACTCTTTTTTTGTATTTTTTGTAGATTTTATTGCATTACTTAAGTAATTGTAAGAAATTTTCACTTTTCAGAGAAAAGACTGCACTCACAAAAAGCACAGAATATATTGTTTACACATTCCTTCAGGCATTCAAACGTTTAGGTGCAGTAAAAGAACGAAGAAATTAAATGCAATAAAAAAATTTTAGAGAAACTGGTTATTAGTCCTTTTAATTTCAGCGACGGTTTGCTTCACATGAATACCAAAGAAAGTTATTAATTACCGCCTTTTCGGTCGTCTCTCCCAACATATCTGTCCCAACATTAAGACTAAAACATTAATTTTTCAAAACTAATGACATTTGTTAATGAATTTTCTTTATAACAATTGGATATTATTATAGAAATTACATATCATTTGAGTTGAAAATTGAAAAAAGAGACGAAAAACTAGAATATATTTAAATCGATTTTGTATTGTTTGAGTCTCTTCTGGTCTAATATCTCATGAAAATGTTTGTGCAATATATCAAAAATGCTCTCTTTTGACATCAAAAACATTCTGAGATCAGATCCCATATATTAGGCCGCAATATGAGCTCCGGCTTCACATTTATCTTCTGCTCATAAGATTTTATGCGAAATTTTTATATATTCAAGGAATAATTTTTTTTTATTATCTTCGCTCCTATTTTCTTCCAAAAGACTTCATTCTCTATATTGGAATAGATTATGTCGAAAATGAAAGTTCTTGCAAACTTAAATTTTCTTCTTTTATATACAATTCATAACTCAAGTAATTCAATAATCAATAAAATTTTTATTGCACTCAAACCTAAAGTAAAGAAAACTAAAGTAAAGTTCAAATTCTTGAGTCAATAAATGAAATTCTCGGCTGAATGTGAAGAATAATAAATAAATAGAGAATTTCTATTCATATTCTTTACACTTGAGTTCCATTGCATTAACGCTTTTAACACTTTCTTCGAGTTATATGTAAATTAATAATTAATAAACAAATTCTGAAAAACTTAATGCTATACTTGAACTCAGACTTTTAACTGAAGCCATCCGTTTCGGAGATATTATTGGAGAGGCTATGAAAGAAGAGAAAGGAATCTAATGTTTCGACGCCTGGAGAGAGTCCGGCGCCTAAAACTGTCAGCTTATAGAAACTCTAAGACCGACCAATATTTAATGCAATAGTCAGACCAGTTTTACACATTAAGCCATTTATTGGTCTATTCATTACAAACTGCTTTTTCTAAACGCATGCTGTGCTCACAAGCACTGGCAGGCTTTCTAAAAGATGTTTGACAATGCATAAGGACTGATGCTTTATATTCAAACAAATCAATGGATTTAAACCATTGCTATAAATATCAGACAATGAATGGAAAAACGAAAAAACCTTCAGTTTTATTGAGCGCTCGCTTTTGTTTCTCTCACTTTTACAGCACTTGTAAACTTTAGACCAGAATTGAATCTTAAGATAGGAAAGGGTATAACGCGAGAGAGAGAGAGAGAGAGAGAGAGAGAGAGAGAGAGAGACTTTCAAAGGAAACACATTATAACTTGGGGTTTGTTATGAAGTAAAATGAGGGGGACTCGAAAAAGAACGATGGCGATGGGGTGCCCCCCGCCTTCCTATCAGGAAAGAGGCGGAGATGAAAGAAGCAGTTGTGTAGTCATGCCTTGTTGTTGCGAGCAGAGTGTGTACAATCTGTACTAATGCCAGTCCAAACGCGAAACTCACTTCACTGGAGTCGAGACTCAATAAGTTGTTCGAAAGCTCTTCTCTTTTCATGTGTTTTGTGTATTCTCTATGAAAATATATTTTTGAGACTTTATTTATAAATAGAAATAGTTTTATGAGTGGTTTCCAAAAGACCAGTTATACTGACAGTGAGTATTGGAAAGAAGTGTTTTGTCATCGTTTTCAATGATGTGATTCTCTGATTGGATACAACTGTCGTTTACTTCAGAACATATAAACCAAATTTCTCACAAAAATCTTCTTTTGGACTGAATTTTCGATTTTTTTCGTTGGCATCGACTGAGGTATAAAACAGCTCTAAGTTCTCGATATTATTACACAACAAATATATATTAAATTTTCTATCTTTCGATCCCTTCTTTTCGCTAAAATATCGATATTTTTCGCTTCAATTTCTATTCGATTCCGTTATAAACCCAAAAGGTTTTCAAGTCTTCAAAGTTTCATAAATCTTATTGAAAATTTAGTCCACAATAGTAACAGAATTACTCGAAGTAATACATTTCTCGTTTGAGATTTGAAACTCAGAGGCGAACTCAGAACCAACTCAATCACATATTTATATAATGGATTTCCACGATATTATTTATAACTCAATGCATGGGTGATATGAATGGAAAAAATACATATAATAGTAAAGTGCAGACCATTTCTACATTAGTTACAGAAAAGTGTTAAATCAGTGTCTCTCAGATACAGACACTAAATAATAATCAAATGACTCATTTTATATGAAACAACAGAATCAATGGAATAAAAGGAGAGAGAGAGAGAGAGAGAGAGAGAGAGAGAGAGAGAGAGAGAGAGAGAGAAATAATGCCTGATCGTTTCGGATGAGTTAATTAGTCTCTACCCAATTGTTCGTAAACTATATTTCCAGCGCTCACATCTGAGAGCAGTATTGAGTGCATGTTTGTCGAGTCTGCCATTCATTTGGGCCCACATTCATAGTGTGTATCCCCGATATGATCCACGATATGCCACATTAACCATCTCTGCGTAGACATTACCGACCACTCTGTCGATAGTGTTGATGCAGTGCACTGTCAGTTCTCTTGCTTTTGTCTAAGTTTATCTCTGGTTGTGCTAAAGAGCTAACAGCGATAATAGTGTCTAACTGTGCCATCATATGAGCCATGCATTAGTCGTTTGCCAATTGGATGCAAACTCTGTTCACCACTTTTTATCGACAAAAACATCTCTTCGCCCAAAAAGAGTCACTGTTTTTGCTATCAATCATCAAAACGAAGACATGTTTTTGATGTGTTCTCTCTGTCGATGTTAATGCCTGTTTGGCTTTGACTGCGGAGGATTTGAGTGTCGGTGCGGTCGTTATTATTGATGATTTACATAATTGTCAGACAAGCAGTCATACCATTTGGAAACCTATCTCTCGTTTCATCCCTTTCTTTTCTATTGTATCGAAGTCTACAGAATAGTCATTACCAATATTGTGTGCACACAACCCTTCGCTCAGTCACTCATTGATCCTTATTATTGTGTGTCTTGATTTATGCGACACTACTATAGCTTTTTTAGATAATGCATTTGTTCCTATGGGAAAGCCTACAATGACGACAGTCAAGACATAGTCAATCAAATAATTGGCTTCTTTTTGATATATTATTTGCTTCACTCAGTTATGAGTTATTTATTTGCAATATTTATAACAAGATCTCGACTCCAATACGAATGAACCCCATCTGAAGCTCTTATCTACTTAACGAAATTGCATGATATTCTTGAGTTGTATGAGTTTATGTCAACATTTTTAATGCATATCCTATCGAACTCCCAATTGTTTTATAAATAATTATTAGACTCACTATTATTTGATGAGACAACGAATGAAGAATACGTAACTTTTCAACGGATTTTCAGTAGTTTTGGAGAGTTTGCAGTAATTTCACAACTCTTCTCTCTTTTGGTTTCATGTCATTCATATTTAATAAATTTTTGTGTCTATTGTCTGCTTGTATTAGAAGTTCACATCTCTTTCTACAGATCTTCAATATATTTATGTTAATGCTATTGAATATAATGTATATTATCTAAGATATAGTGGAGAGTCGTATCACTTCATAAATATGAAATATATTTATGGAATAAAAGATTTCATGCATTTATTATTATCAGAATATTTTCAAAATCAAGCGATTCTTGGCTTTGAATTGTTTGGGATTTCTTTGAATTCTCTGATATAATCAAAACATCGATATATATATATATATTTTATTCCAAATGTTATTCTTTTCCATTGGTTTTATATTCAGAGCATTCAGTGATCTGATGGCTCACTATTTCCTTTCAATTTAGTGGAACAGTTAGAGAGCAGTCTATAGCTATGCGTTCGGTTTCTTTTTATCTGATTTTTTGTCGATTAGATTTCTTCTTAGCTGTCAGTCAAAACGATTGTGGACTTTATGTTCATTTAATGTATAGCTTTTGCAAAAATTTGTTTTCCCTCACAAATGTGTTTACACTGATTCGAGCACTTGTATTGAGCACAACCGCAAAGAATTTTTGCACTCTTATCCACACAGTCTTAAGAAAGAGGGGTCTCTTTCGGTATTTGAAAGTTTTTCACGCCTTGGATGCAAAGACTGTATTTACTCGAGGAAAACTTGTAATTCGCTCAATGCTAACCGATTTATTATATGAGAGGAGAGCACTACCAGACCTTTGGAGCAAATATAAAGTTAAATACTTTTTTCACAACTCATAAAACGCCCCAATGTTTGAAAGTTTAACATACAAATCGATAAGTAACTCCATATGGAAGGGATGTATGATCTGCTCACACATAAGCTAACAATTCTGCTGTTCGTCTTCTGGATGTATGTTTCGGGAGGCCATCAGTTCTGTGGCAAAAGTCATTTATGTACTATCAATACGTTTATTATCGCAGAACAGGACTAGTATTGAGATTCTCGCGATTCAGGCGACTGGCATAACACTGAAATGCATTGGCGAAAGTCCCAAACCTCTGGCAATGTGTATGTCATGTCGAGTCGGGCGAGACATCAATCAATGGCAAGAGCTTCCCAACGGTTGACTGCCAACCCCTCTAACTTTTTCATTATTTATCGAACAACTGTTTCACTGCTTTCCCTACTTTGAAATTTTCGAAGTCTTAGACAAAATACAAGAGCCAGAGAAGAAGTGAAGTGAAGGCGAATGCAGTGGAGAGCTTCGCATTCTATACACTCCTTCATAACTGACATTTGATCCCTTGTGCTCGTTTAGAACCAATTGCTATACATTACAGTACTGGTGCTCTCAGAATATGACTCCGAGTCTCTTCTAACCTCTCAGTATATTCTCTTCGGATGAGTTCTTAACTTTGAAACGTTTGAAGCGTTTAAAGCGTTAGAAATTATTTTTTAGAGCCATAACACTATCAGAGAAAAATTGTTCGCCAAATAATCTGAGGCATCGATAAGCTCTAAACTCGTCTTTCAAATACTGAATCTTTAGTTTATTATATGAGAGCTTCTATTTTACGACCTGTTATATCACAAACCAATTCCTTTAGAAAAGAGCGATCCTTTTATGTAGATTCAGATTTTTGCCATTTATTTATTATTTTGAGCGGAAATCCCTCATATAATAAGGATTGCGTTGAAAGAGAAGGAAAAAAATCTGCAGTTTATCCCATAATTCATACTATATTTTGTTCAGAACTTATAAATCCCTTATTGTTATGTTATTCGCGATTTTCTATAAAATAAAACTCCAAAAAACTGCTATAAAACAAAAGCCTATTTGTTATAAAATAAAGAATTAGTGACAGAAAAATAACTTAATTTGTGTTATAACTATTTATCCCGTGATGTGCACCCAAAACATCAATTTGTTAGCTTTAATACCAAAATTAGAAATTCTTTAAAACTTTTTGTCGACATTTACAACATTTATAACTTTTTATTGTTATTGTTATTACTTTCGCCCAAAGCTTTGAATATCGATCCAAACAAATCTTTTTACTCCTATTTTTAAAAAAAAGTCTAAATACAACTCTTGAGAGCCGTTTATTAGGATTCAGTTAAGATTTTAAACGATTCACTTTATTATAGTTAAGCAAAAAAGTATTTACACTTAGAGTGCGTTTACACGAAGTGAATGTTTCTTTCGATTCGATATAAAAGTAAGAAATATTTACTTAGTTTTTATTCATTCGGTTAATGAGTTCAGTTAATGGGTTCGCAAAACTAATTTATATCGAATTTATGTTAAATTAATAGTATTTGTGTAGTGTTTATGTAGTGTTGCTTTGAATTCAAATAGAAGTGTAGAGCACTGGTAGGCAACAAATTAAACTACTTGTAAACTCATAAACAACTGGCAAAACCATTGCTCACTATTTGACAGTCAACTAATTTTTCTCTGTGTGCAGGTCTTGACTAAAATTGATACCTCACTTGTGCTCTGCTTTTGAGCTAATTTCCCAAAAGACGGCCAACGGTTGCAGAGGAATATACTATCCTCACATGAAAGCAGTTCTTAATTTAGAGAAATCCCGACTGACATTAATCGAATTTCTTGATACTGTCAGAGCAAAGGCTGAGACCTTCCAGTGCTATATCTGCCATTCGTCTAATGCTTTATTATTAGCGTAATTCAGAGCCTTTTATATAAAGGAAAATACCCTATAATTAAATGCATTTATTCGCTAATATTCAACCGATAATACATTTTTACTATTCTTTTAATACAATGTAATGAAAGAGAGGAAAGAAAACCAGAATTTATTTGCTATTCTTTTTGATGATATCGATCACGAAGAAGAGCACCGACCAAAAAGTCTATTATATTTTGCTAAATGTACTAATCTCACAATTCTATAGCCGTAAGGTTTTTTAATTTCGTCTGCAAAGCCCTCAAACAGTGGGAAAAAGTTAATTATGTAACCGTCGATCATAACTGGTGTTATCTTTGACACTTTAATTTAATAGTTTGTTCTATGTTTGACTCCCCGTTCGGAGCCATTGACGCCAGTCTTTGATTGAATTTTTCAAATAATTCTTCGAAAAATCGTTTCTTTAGTTTTTCGTTATCTTTTTTACACAAGAATTGAGTTCATGTCTTACGTCGTCTTATAATAAATTTCGTTTCGATGGCGAGGATTATAAATACTTAAGACTTGACTTTCAGCTAAAAAACAGTTCTAAACTGTATTTTAATACTGCATTTGACAGACATCTCAGCACTCATTCCTCTTGAAATGCTGTTCAGATAAGAAACTTCACTCGCATTCCGATCGAGTTTTTCTTAATTTAATGTTATGTTCACTGCTATCAAATGCGTCGACAAAATTCAATTGAATTTGTTTTTCCTTTCATTTGATTCTTTCATTTCAACTGTTGTGTCACTAATTTACAGATAAATTATTTTTTGACATTTGATACTAAAATTGATAATCGAATGAATAGTTTCTTCACTTTCTTAGCGATCAATGATTTCTAACATTTCTTCTGTTAATCAGTGAAATATCATTTCCGACGTTTTGTAAAAACAAATAAATGTTTGTTTGCAATAAATTTAGGCTTTTAAACGCAAAAAGACAACGAATACAGATATGTCTGAAATTCTTGTTTGGAATTCACTGCTTTCAAGTGGAACATGCTCATTTCAAGAGACAAATTTATTGCCAGTTTTATTATTACTAAACAAGAACAAAAAGGGAAAATATAAACCACTTCAAGTTAATGAGTTCTCCGTTTTAATTAAAAACTAATTCAAAGGCTTTTGACGAATAATTTGGTTTATTAGCAAAGTCTGGGAGACTGGCCATCAGTTTAAATTAGTAGAGTTATTGGAGCTTAAAATCAATTACTTTATTATCTTTGAATTACTCATTTTATTTGGTAATCACTAGACTTCAATAATTTAATTAAATGACATTTTCTTTTTTAGTTAATAATAGGGTTTCATCAGAAGAGCCTATAATTTATGAGCAATTTTTAAAAAAAAATATCAGACTTTCCAAAAATTAGTTGAAATTAAATTCATTGATTTTAAATACCAATCAGTCTTTAATTTGATTTGGAAACGAGTTTATCTCTTATTCTCATAAAAATTTATTTGGTTTTAATTTTTGTCGACATTAACTCAAATAATTCATTATATTTGAAGTTTAAATGAGAGACACGTGAATAGACAATAAATAGATTAGCATTTGTCAATTGAAGACAATTTACTCGATCAAACATAATGTTATATTAACAAAAATGACGATAAGTCTGGGATTTTGGGCGCATTAATAACTCGACTCATTTTATATGTCAGATTGGTTTCGATATTTTCAGTTAATTATAGTTAATCAGGATAATCGCACAAATGCTACAAAAATCTAATGATATTTAGGGGTTCGTAACTCCTATATTAACGAAAGATTAGAGAGAAAGCCCATATGAATAGCAAGAGCTAATAATTCTACTATTTTTCGGTCGAATATCACCAGAAAAAGAGCTTTAATTCCGTGGATTATATGTATGTAATGTAATGTCAGAAATGACATAAACGCTTATCGCATCGAAATTGTTGTCCGCTCTTTCGGTATTGAGATAACACTTATCATTACATAAATGACAACATTTTTATGTCATATTAAGGAACGGCATCTAAACTTACAATAGCTCTGCTCTTTAACACAAATCGCATCATCCAAACAAGTAGTTTTGATTTCTCTCTTCCTTTATATTTCATTAATTCAATAGTTTTGGAAAAGACTTGAACTACAGACTACATGGATGTCATTTTTGACAAAAAAAAGAGCGATGGTCAGTCCTATACAAGTATAAGGAAATTACTTAAATATTGCCTATGTTTATTTTTAACATTAGGACAATTTATGGCAATTTTCACTTAAAAATCAATTTACAAAACCTTAGATTTTTTGTTAGCTATCTATATTAATATGTGGAATTTTTTAAGTTGCCACTGATCATTCTAAAAATGAAATGCCTGTATTCCCTGTAGTTTAAGACTCAGCCAAGAGTTTCCGTTTTTCTTGTCGTTTAATAGCCTTTATATTATTACTATGTTACTCTATTCTAACATTTGGTAGAAATAGATTTCTTTGACTTTTGACTTTATTTCTCTTTTTGTTGTATTTGGTTTCAGACTCTTCCAAATCTCTGGCCTTAAGTCAGGTTTGAAATGAATTAGAATTTAAGAACTCAGAGAAACTGAGAGAAAATTTAGGAGTCTTTCGAACTTTGTTTTTCGCTTTCTATGAAAAGTTGAAAATAATTGGATTTTTGTTATCCAAGTGAACAGTTGTGTCTCTCAATGAAAAAAGTATTAGGAACTACCAAATCTTCAGATAAACAGTTCAGTGCAAAAATATTACTCTTAAAGTGTTTTTTAGTAATATTCAATACTTTACTCTTTAAAACTCATACATAAAAAGTGAATATTTATATATTGCCCTCAATTTGATTGAAAATACTTTTAAGATTTTTTTTTATCAATATTTGTATTGAAAGTACATTTTACTCAAAATTCTATTAATATTAAATCGAAAGATGTCTTTAAAGTTTGTTTTGAATTCTTGTCGAGAGTTGAAGTCAACGTCAAGTAAACGAGTCTTTACTCCAACTTCAAGATCTCAATCAGTAATAGAATGAATGCAAAGAAAACTCATTTATTTGTTCACTTAAAATGTTTAACTAAAAAACTTTTCGATTGAGATCTTCTTATTCTTTGCCAACTGTTTGCTGAAGAGATTCTTCATTTTACGATTCAATAAAAGTTTGGAAGAATTTCTGGTTTTTTGCGTTTTTTGCCAAAATTAAGATCAATTGAGGCGTACATAAGAGCCGTTGCTTTCGACGGTGTGAGCGACAAATCTCTTCAGCGTTTTAATTATATTTGTTTAATGCTTAACAATCATCGAATTGTGTGCCCAAACCTTACCAAAACTTACTGGGTCTAAGTACTAAGTGTTCACAATTTGATATATTTCTGACAAATAAATATGAAGATTGAATTTTATCAATAAATTTTAGTTAAACCAATTTATTTTGATTATTTCTGGGGTCTAATCGAAAGCAATCCTCCACTAACTGAGCGATTGATAGGAATTCATTGGAGTACTGAATAAGATTTCTTCCTTAACATTGACTTCAATTTCTAAATTAAATGTGAGACTCAACTCCAGGCACCGATTCTTTTCAATTAACACAATATAAGTATTGGGAATGATAGTCGAGATTCGGCTCTGGCACCAGTCGACTGCCATCATATGCTGAGCTCAAGTCTGATTGGGTCCAATCTCTCAATAGACTAATTTATAGCTATATATCTCGAGAGGTCTGACAGGAGAGACCGACGGCCGTTGTTTTCACATCAAACGTCTTTTCAATAAAAACAACAAAAACTTCTGTGAATCAGAATTGTTAGCGAAAAAAGAGTGGAATCAATAGGAGATATCTTTTTGTAAACCGAACTCTAATAATAAAAGCCAACAAAACTGTCAAAACGAATAAATGCGGAAAATTTATTTTATTTGTGATTATGTTCTGTCAAAAAATTGTTTCATTTGTTTTTGTTATGCATTTCTCCCAAAATAAGTAAATTCTGTGTCTCTTCTCTCAAATAAATATTCCGTTTTATCTCAGAATAACAGTAAACTCATTGAAAGCCTACAACTGTTTGAACCGTTTTATTGATTGATTATATATTTTAATGAATCACAGATGCGATACGAAGACTGTCAGCCGTTCCCTTCCGTTCGATACCATAAGTGATGAAAGTTTACAATTTAAACAAGTTGAGACTTGTCTTCTTTGGAGCGGTTCTTTCGTTATCATTCATTACTCTGACGTTTATGCAAATACATCTGAAGAATGTAGACAACGAAGAAGACTCACAGATCCGGACCAAATTCATAAAGGTTCCATTGGCGCTGTCACTGCTGTGGACCAAATCCAATGTCTTAAGAGGCGATTACGGGGATTATAATCGCAATGATATTATTGCTGACAATGAGTTGAGTCAATACGACGACTACGACCAATACTATGCGGACGACGGCCCTATCAACGAGATTTTTAAAGATGGTGATTTTGACACAAATTCTTCAAGTCTTCCGCAAAGATTCCAATCACCGATTAAAGTGATTATTAGTCGAAGTCCTGTACCAAAGAAAGTGATTACAGAAGATATGATATATTGGTCGCAATGGATGGAAAAGATGTTCCCAAAAGGGCTCACAGATAACAATGTCATGCATTTCCTCAAACGAGTCAAAGTAACGAAAGCAATTAGAGTGGAGGCGCCCACTTGGAATAAGTGTGGCCGCGCACAGAACCAGTTTGTCATGTTTGAAGATGGCACTCAAGTGTGCGCCCGATATAGATATCCGCACCAATACTTGATTTTGGGAGAAATTATGTCATTTTATTTGTCGCGACTGTTAGGCATAACTAACGTTCCGACTGTAGCTCTGGTCAACACTAGTGATCATATTTGGACCAATGTATGGAACGACAGTCTGTCCAAAGAGTGGCGTTTGAACACAAGTGTAGCTCTAATTGAGTGGATCGACGATTTGAAAAGAGATCGTATGCCTAGTCTTATATTGGATTCACTCATTACGAACACTACTCTTCGCTCTAATGATTTACGTCTGAAAAAGCTGACGTCCAGTCAATTGGTGGAAATCATGCAATGGACCGATCTCTTGATTTTCGACTACTTGACTGGCAATTACGACCGGGTGGCCAGTATGCAGGACGCAGCTCTCAAACAGAATAACACCACTATCTTGAAAGTAATCACAGATTTTCTTTTTGTTATTAATTTGGAACTAATTTGTCAGCGATTTTCACATTTCTATAACTTTTGATTTATATATTTGTTTCTATACTACTCTTAATCTATAAGTTATTATTTGAGCGAATGATCGATACTTTCAATGATAGACCGAACATATTATATAATATTTTATACGATTATGTGTTTGTCTTCACACATAGGAAACAATCCATAACTTAGTGAAGTCTTCGCGAACGAACTCTATTTGGATGATTGACAACGAAAGCGGTTTTCTGGACGGCTATTGGCTTATGTATAGTCGTCAGAACGGAAATGAATCGAAATTCTTCCAAGACTTCCACAATTTGATGCTCAATACTAACTGTATATTCAGGCGAACGACTGTCGAACATTTGAGACTTTTGCGAACTCATCCCAACCCAAACAAACTGCTAATTGATTTTGTTTCCCAATACGAGCCATCATTTAAACGACAATTATTTCAGATAAAACCTGATTATTTGAAACACTTTACACAACACTTTCAGCAACGAATCGATCGGGTTTTCCAACATTTCGAGAGTTGTAAAGTCATTAACCAATAGTTTTGGACATCACTTCAGATGACATTCATTTCATTTGTGTATAAAAACGATTTATTATATAATTGTTTAGTAAATTCATTATTTCTTTTTTATTTATTTATTATTGTTTTTATTAATAGAAGAAATGTACAAATTTTTGTTGAAGTCTCGAAATTTTTAATGTAAAATAACTTTAATATAAATAAAAATAATCGAAAACCATTTGAAATACTGTTTGAATGAAATAATATCATTAAAAATGGTTTTGACAGCAAATCAGTTAAATATCGATTAGAAATGAATTCAATTTAATCAAAAATTATTAATGATTTCTATAATTGAATTACATTTGAAGTAAAGAAATTGATTTCTTAAATAAATATTAATACAATTCATCACAAAATCATTAGAAGAAGTCATTAAAGAAATTCAGTTCTTTAGAAAAACATGAGAGACGTGAAGAGAAATCGACTGCCGGCCAAAGGGCTGCCCTTTAATTGATTGTCCATTATTTTAATGGTTTGTCCACTACTTTAG
>JAQGAR010000489.1:0-14735 GCA_034697865.1 Oribatida sp.
TTAAATCAAATAAATATAATCTTTTGAAATTCTTTCAAAACATGGCTAGTTATTATTCTTTAATATATCCTAAACCAATTTAATTGTTAAACTTTTAATTCGGTCGAATTGGATTCATTTGAAAAGCATTCGACAATTTAGAATTTGCATTTTAGGAATTGGATTTCGATAATTGAAAATTGACTTCATTTTTGAGACCAAGTATTCCGATTATTCAGTCAATTATTGGACCTACTAAAACTGAAAACTTGAATTTCTTCCTGGTTTAATTGATCGATAAATTTAAGTATATCATCAGCATCCTTGATTTCATTTCATAACTTTAGTCATAAGAGGAAAGACTTGGAACTTGGAAATTGTTAACATTATATTTCAATTTGCAATGAAATGAATTATTTTGATTGAATGAATAGATTTGAGTAATTCTTATGCGGACTCTGATATCTCGTTTTATTCTCTTTTATAACTCTTTTTATAATAACTTTCGAATAAAAATATTTGCATTGAATGAGGGATTTATTGGAAAAGTGTATCTACACCTGAGTTGCTATAATACTCTACTCACATACATGTATTATTGTAAATTCACAATGGTTTGATTGTCTGTATTTTGCAGATTTTATTGATAATAATAACAATGGCATCAAATGTGAAGTACTCTTAACCCTGACTCATATAAAAATCACAATATTTGAAATAAAATTTATTACTTTATAATAAATCAATGAATCAATTATTGATTTGCAAAATGTTTTCAAATATAAAATTATGTTTAGTATTAGCTTCAAGTCTGTATATGTGCTTGGTAAATTGTGATCTTACTCTTAATCAAGCAAATTATGAAAATGCTATGAATAAAAGCGCAAAATATTTGGAAAATGCAAGAAAGGAGTATATGATTCCGGGCATTGTGGCCGGGATTAACATCAACGGCACAACAATATGGAGTGAGGCTTTCGGTCTCATAGACATAGAAAATAATGTGAAGAATAGAGTTGATTCAGTTTGGCGAATGGCCAGTATTAGCAAATCATTTACCAGTGCTCTCATCGGACGCCTCATTGATGAGGGACGCCTCGATTTGGACAAATCAGTCAATGAATATCTTAAGCCCAGTGTCTTTCCAATCAAGCAGTGGAATAATACCAATGTCAAATTAACATTAGGACAAGTCATGTCACACACGGCTGGTCTGCATGTCTCTGATTTCCCGAATGATTATCTCAAACAATTAATTTTCAAGAATGTCACCGATACTATTAGACAGTACAAAGACGAACCCCTTGCTTTTGAGCCGGGAACTCACTTTAATTATTCTAATTATGGCTTTCAAGTTGTGGGCGCTATCATAGAGTCGGTGCTCAATGAGACCTATGAAAACGCTATCAATAAAATGTTTAAAGAATTTGAAATGAATTCAACATTTTGTGAACGACACGAACAAATAATTTCTCACAGGACTCGATATTATATGCTGGACTCAGAATTGTTGGGCACCACTCACAATGAAAAGCCCAAACTTGTCAATACTCTTATCAATGATGATTTGGTATCATTTGAAGCCAACTGGCCGTCCGGCGGTATTCTCTCCAATGTTGACGATTTGTTGAAATTCGGGTCTCTTATGATTAAATGGTCAAAAGGAATGAACGATTCAAAGTTACCATGTATATTTATTTTTCTGTTTTTCATTTCAAATTTTCTTATTAATTCTGTTTTGACTCTTCAGTTAATTTAAATGAGAAAACTGTGGGCAAACTCTGGTCGCCGGTCTTTAAAATGGATTCGGGATTACCTACTGATAAAAATACCTATACATATGGTAAATTCTAAAATTATTTAAATTCTTACATTTTATCAAACATGTATCACCACATGTACCAAGATCTTAATACAGATATTTAAAGTTGATTTTATTTGACTTGTAATTATTTAAAATTATTTATTATACAAAATTTAGCTCATGGTTGGTATTACATTACTTTCGAGAATCCTATAGTCTGCACCAAATGCAAAACCTCTCCAATTAAACAAGTGATCACTCATTCCGGAGGTTTGATGGGAGTCACCACATATTTGGTATTATCGCCCGAGAATGATATCGCTCTCTCTATATTCATTAACCGGGCGGCCCCTCAACAAATAATCGATTTTGTAATCGATCTACTCAAATTTTTTGTCGAATAAATTTCAAGTAATTGAGTTTGTATTTATCAAAAATAAATTATTTGTTAAAATTACTCATTTTTAATGAATAATTTATTCCAAGTTACTTTTAGACGAAAACTTTAGGCTCCAAGTTAGGGAATAGTTCGGGATAAGTTTGGGGGCTTATTACCCCGACTCAAATACAGTAACGTTGAATGCGAATTCCAATTATTTTGAACAAAATTAAGAGGGCTCATAAGGAAACAAGTTGACCAATAAGCTTGCACAATTTTATCATCTGGTTAATGGTCAGCCGATTGAAAATTAATGATTTTTGCTTATCATTTGTTTTTATTGTCGATTGTTTTCTCTTTAATTAATTGTCATTTAATTTGAATTAAGAATAAAATTAAACAAAAAACTTCCGAAATAATGTCAATGTCATAATGTCATACTTGGTATATTTTATTTTACTTACAAATAATGTAAATTTAATTTCGGTAAACATAAGTGAAATGAAGTCTTTTAAAAATAGAATTTTATGATTATAAAACAGTGATTTATCGATAATTAGTTTTTTAGAAGAAAATTAATTTTTCAAAAATTCTGATTCTCTTTTTTTTGCGAAAATAGCCAGGGTTAAGGTCAAACATTTGGTTCAGATTTGTTCAAAAATTTGATTCAATGGATGAGTATTAGAATATCTCAAATGAAAGGCAAACATTTTGAAGGTTGTCTTCAGAAATACATGTATATTTAAATTGTACTCTTTGCAGCATAACTATGTAAACATTTGATGCCCTTTAACATACATCTAACTCCGGGATGAACAAAAAGTTTGCAAGTAAGTTTTATTTTAAGCAAAGATTAAGGATTTATTTGCAAATAATCTTAAAAACCGGATATTAATGAAAATAGTTTAATAAATTTATCACTCTTTCATTTATCTCAGATTTAAGTGGAAACAAGTCATTCAATTTTAATTTTTAAAAATGAATAGTTTGGAAAAATCTAATGTTTTCTTGATTTTAGTCTATTTATCCAATTATATAATGGGATTGAAGTCAATGGGTAAGTCACGATTTGGCATTGCTCAATACACACTAAATCATGCGTTTTTAAAGATCATTCTATTAATATTATTGATGTAAATGCAAACCAATATTTGAAAAAAAGTGAACCTGTGGGCAAAACCAAAATTATCGACACAATAGTGTGAGTGCTCATCAATTCAAATTATTTCAGTTAAATAAGTTTCTTTAAAGTTGAATTAATTTTATTTCAAAATGTATTTTAAGTCCGCATATATTTTCTTTATATTTTGTATTATTCTTCAAAGCACCATACAGGACCAAGAGCACTCTAATCAAACTAATGTGTCTCAAACCAATGAGACTAAAAATGATGGAAATCTGGGTAAGCCTTTTAAAAAAATTAGCAACTAGAAGAAGTCTTTGTTTTGATGTTTTTCACTATAAATCAGGGATCACCATTAAAAAGGGTACAAAATTAGTAAAATTGATTTAATTAACTTTTATTTCTGTGAAATACTCGATCTGATTCGTTATTTTCTGGAGTTTATGACAATTTCCTTTCAACAGAAGTAATAATTAATAGTTTTTGAATCGCATTCCCTGTTTCTCCTAATAGGAGACTCTTATTAATCAGAGAAAAGGCATTTTTGTTCTGACCCTAAAGTGATAACATTTTTAAAAATTACTGAACTTTGGTATCAATATATTGAATCTTATGAGAATTGGTTAGAGTTCTTTAATATTCTTACAATTAACTTTTCAGGTTATCTTGGCACTCCAAAACGTGTTCTCACATATGTGAAAGAAAAACTACTGAACCCACGTTCCGCTCTATGGCCGATCTCTTCCACCTTCGGTTTCTATGGGTGTCTGAAAGGGCTCAAACAATTTAATTCAGATGATAAAGAATTCGCTGAATTATCAAAGATTATCTGTCATTTTATGACCAGTTCTTTCGGGACATTCACCCAAAAATTAAATTTCGAAAATAAGTATTTAAAAGAAAATGTTCGGGAATTGGAGAAAGTAAGTCGGGAATCGGAGAAAATGGTTCTTAAATTGAGCGAAAAAATAAAAATATTAGAAGAGTTTGTAACTAAGTTAATATTTGATAAAAGTAAAGCAAATGTCGATTCCAAGAGTTCCCAAAATCTCAAAAGAGAGTTAACTAAACAAGACAAACAACATTTACAACAATTTGTGTATTTTAATGATGAAGAATTGGTTTCCACCGCAAACCAACTTAAAAGCCAACTCAAAGCAATTAAATTGATTCAAAACGCCAGAAATGTTCCTCCAATAGAAGGAAATAAGGAATCAAAGAGTGAACTTTGATTTTTCAATAAAAGATAACTATAATAGATTTCATAATAATTATGTATTTTTCACTCCAATCGCTGCCATATTTTATTTTATTTCAAATAATATTCATCACTGTAAAACTAATCAATTGTATTGTTCCCACCTTTATTTAATACAAACTTAAATTATATTATAATTGAATTCAAAATTGCGGAAAACTTTCTTTATTTTCAATTAAAAGATCAAACTTTTTGAAAATTTAAAAGGCGCTTGTATTTTTAGCTCTCATTGTCCACCAGGATTAACCACACAATGACAGTCGCCTTTTATACACATTCCGACAAATACCTATTTAAACAATCGAGAATTAAAATTGCAAAGTTATTTTTGCTGTTAAAAACTTACTGGACTTTGTTTTAGACAGTATTGACGGCATTCTTTAGGCACATCCAAATTTTTGAGTGTTATGTTTGGCGGACAATCTTTATCAGCACTGATACAGACCACAACCACCGCAGAAATTAACAGAAAAGACACTAAAATTGACTTCATTTTCAAAATGTGTTATTCTTTTAATGATTGTAAACCTTTTATAGGATTTGATCGAAATATTATCACAAAATATCTTTAAATCGATGGGAATTTCAAACAAATGTTTTTTGAGTCCAATAATTGTACTCAAATAGAATTTTATTACAATTCCATCGATTTTTTAAATCTCAATCTGAAACTAATTAAATAACCGAATGTTGGAATTAAATGACTAAAATGGTTGAGATCTAATCCATGACACTATCGATAATTGTTCATCTAAATAATTGACCACAATTTAATGTGTTTTTACTAGAATATATCTATCTGTCATATAAAAGTTAAAGATTTAAAGACTTTTGAGCATCAATTAGCAACAACTATCAAAAATTTAATTTGATAATGAATCAGAAAGTGATTAAAATGAGCTGGGTATATTTGAATATCAAACAGATGTAAGACTTTGTTCGAGTGGTTATTCCCACCAAATGTATGTCTGTATTGAATGTCCAGAAATTATATGAGAGAAGTATTTGTCATTTAAATCATTAAAATTTAAAACTATTTGTTCATCATTTGCATTGAGGACAACCACAACGACTGCATCGTCTGCTCGTTTGACAGTCAAAACACTTAAATTCACTATTTCTTGACTTAATTCATGATAAACTCTAAACGATCCTGGTGCAATGAATTTGCTAAAATGTCCAAGGGCATAAAATGAGGGCTGTTTGTAAGCTTCACCGACATCTGGATCTATATAGACCGGTCCTCCGCATCCGTGTTTCTCCATCCAAGTGGGACCACCATTCATATTAAGAGCCATATTCCACTCAATCCAACCAACCATCCAATGATTCAAATCCTTGAATGCAATCAAAATAAATGTTTTTGAATAAAAGATTAATTTTTTTACTCTGATTATATCGAAGGCATAATATTCGGCGTAATCCCAGCGCCCGTGTCCGGCACCTTTCAAACTACAGGCCTCTGTGTTCAAAACAAAGTAATCAGGGTAGTTTTGATAGACGTAGTCAAGTAGAATGTCGGGAAAGGCGCCCATCATTTCATTATAATACCAATGCATTGCAATCCCAGAGACATACTGTTCTGAACGACTGTCCTGAAGCACAGTATCCACATATTCCCTTAAATGGGGTGAAGTGTCGTCAACAATCATAAGTTTAAGTTTACTTTTGTCAAAGCCGCTCCTCTTGAGAGTCGGTCCCAAATTTAAATTAATGTATTCTCTCTGTTGTTCTGCAGTCATATTCAAGCCATTGATTCCATGATCTTGAGCAGGCTCATTTTGAGATGTGATGCCCCAGAATTCAACACCATTATTCCTATAACTTTCCAGAAATCTGATAAGAAAATTGAGCAAGTTAATCTTCAAATCGCAACTGTTTTCATACAGACTTTACAATATAATTGGCGTAAAATTGATAATATTCGCCACCGATTTCACCCTTAAGTCCCACAAAAGCTTTGATCTCTTCTCTAATTTTCATCCACGCGGGAGGACTCCATGAAGTGGCGATCAGTTTGAGTTCATGTGATGACAACTCTTTGGCTAATTTTATAAAAGGAATCTGAAGACAATATTTAATTAAATTTTCAAATAATTTATATTTTTCATGCCTTCCACTCATAATCTTCTCTTTGCAGTGAAAAATGTGTCAAATCCCTGTCTTCTTCGACGACATCGTCATAAGTGTATGGCCGCACAGAATAATCTGTGCCAGAAATGGGAACTCTTCCGAAGCTATACTCGATTCCATCTGATGAGAAGTAACTCTCAATAACAAAATTAGCCAACGATTCTGGCACTGACTTCAATAACATTCCTGTAGTATCAGTGAAGGCGCCGCCAAATCCATAGATGGGTTGATATTCCAAATTCTGGTCAATATTTATGGTCAAACTTTTAATGAAATGCGTGTCTTTGAGCATAGGATTGGATGAGAGCTCCTGTACTTTTAAACGATCTCCTCTTTGATTGGTCTCATAGATCAGAATAATTCCCGGATCCTTCGGACGGCTTACCGGTGGGATGTCATCACAATAACTGCTATTACAGACACAAACTATGCCTGAATTTGGTATCAATTTTTGTAAGCACTCTCTTCTTGCGTTCACTTCATTCAAATTAAAAGCTTTTAATTAACAAAAATTTGAATAAAATACTGAAAAACATCTTTACCTGCAATTGTGAACAGAATAAGCGGCAAAAAAGCTTCTAAACTATTCATTATTATTTCAAAGCAAATAATTAGGTCAGTAAACAGTTCTTGTTATCAATCGCTTAAACTAATTGATCAAAAATTTCACTTTCGTTACACTTTTTAATAGAACTTTATATACTTCTCATATCTCGAAACAAATTTATTTTTGGTGTAAACAAACTTATATTTCGTCAAATTTTCATAATATGTGTTAACATTCCTTTTAATGATTAATCAAATGGTTATTTACTTAACTATAATTAGTATTATTATTACTATTATAGCCTTCATTTGGTTTACAAGCAATTGAGACATATTTTTAAAAATTAGTTTTAGTTAACGTCCGATATCTTACGTATTCATAAAAAGATAGAAAATCACTTTATTATATCAAATGCTTTACTCAATTGTTTTTAATCAGTACTTGAATTACAATTGAAGAGTTTATTTAACTTTGTTCTAAGGTGGAAACGGTTGATAAATTTGCTGTAACTGTCTGGAAATGCTTAAAAACTAAAATGTTCTAGGGATCAATTAACCTTGTTATCATGGTCCAAATTTATTACAAGTTTATTATCAGTTATTTATTTATATTCAAACCTTGAATTTTGATAATTTTATAAATTAAATTAAGATTTTATTAATATTAGCACCTAGATAAGAAAAGCAAGCCTTAAATACCCAATTATATTTTGTATTTCAAAACAAATGATAATAATAAACATTGAATAAAGAATAATAACTACTTAATTGGTTAACTCAATCTGTCGTAGACTGGTCTACAAAGATTCAAATTGACTAGAGTCTAATTCTTTATTTATCTATTTACTTGATTTATTACAACATAAAGTCAAACTGTGAATCTGGTGAATTGATTGATAAATATCATTATTTTTGTCCAGGCACTGTTTCGTTTTTGCAATCGATTGCAAGTCAATTATCAAATAATAAACATTTTATTCATTAAAAAAGACTATTTTTTATAGATTTGAATTGAACTGAAAACTTTATTATGGCTCAGAGTCCATTTAGGCACAGAGTTTAACAAACTAATATCAGTTTTAAGTTGAGACCAATGTATTCAAGTCACACAATAAATTAAACATGATTTTACAGACTCTGTATTGTATAAAATAACCTAGTGCAGTACCTTAATTTGGAATATGTGGTTTAAAATCGTTTGGCTCTGAAATGTTTTTGATATGTTGTAGAGCACAATGAACTCTGAAATGTATTATTGTTTCCAATGGATATCCGGTGTAGTCTTTTCTGGCTCTTTCTAACCAATACTTTGCGTCTATTATGGAACCCAAACCTAATTTGGTTAAACCCAATTCAAGTGAGGCCTCCGGGGGTAGAAATGTATCCGTTTTTATCCTCTTTTCACTGCAAAACAAAATTTTTAATTTGATAAGAAAAGATGAAAAACGTTTACTTTTCAAGTATTTTCTCGAAGTAAGTCTGAGCCTCGGAATAACGGCCCATCTCTTTCAGACAAATGCCTTTCATAAACATTAACATCAAATAGTTTTCGTCAGACTTTTTATTTTCTGTTATAAATAAATGAAACAAAATTCTAAAAACTGAATGTGAATAGGAATAAAAATGACCTTGCTTATCAAATTTGTCAATTTCTCTGTCAATTTTTGTGACCATTGGTTTAATGAGATTCGGATTATTAGAAACCAACGAAAAAATATTCCAAATATAAAAGAGTTCCTATCGATTGAACAAACAATTGATTGCAATTCAGTAAATAAATTGTTTTACTGACAAAAGCGGGTAAAACCAATGTTTCGTTTTGAATAAAATACTTTTCCGTCCGAACACAACAGTACTTTTCGGGGGGAATAGTCTTTCCCGCGTATCTGATCCGAAGTGAGGGCACAGCTCTGTTCAACAGTAATCATAAAATTGTTTACAAATTCATTTAATGAATACCTAAACAGATTTGTTACGCGTTTCTTCATATCATATCTCTCCTCTTCAAGCATTTTCATATAGAGAAACGTTGCCTCTTGGTATGCAAATGTTGCAGGCGACCATTGACATTGTCGACCCAATATTGACGCATAATGAGCTGCTGACTCCCATTCGCATTTAACCCTGGGATCAATTAAAACGTTTATTACTTCGATATTTTTATCGATCAAAAGTTAAGTTAATATAAGAGGAAAATAACGAACGCATGGCTCCAAAGGAGTTCCCAAAAGCATATGTTATGTAATTGTTTGAGTTCACTCTGAACTGTAAGACAATCTTCAAAAATACTTATAGCGCTGTCGACATCTCCTTTCAACTGCAGAACCCGAGCCCTAAACCAAAGAAACCAAGCGCTCTGTAATAATTATCAACGTTAGATGATTTTTATGAAAATATAAAAGATCTAATTACTTTATTGAATTTATTGAGTTCTCTGTCCACAATCTGTTCAACTCTAACAAGATTGCCCTTGCCTAGACCAAAAATTTGCTCCATGTAACATTCATAGGCACAAACCACTATTTCTGCTAAGAATTGGCGCATGCTAGTTTCATTATCGGCTGTTTGGTTGAGTTGTTCCAAACCCAGACTTTTAGAGCCCGAAAACCCCATAAATTCAAGTAATTTAAGCACTCTTTGAGGCAAATGAGAAAGAACAAGATTAAGAGCCCCCACACCCAGACGTATTCCAGACTCGAAGTGCATTCGTGATGTTTGGCTCTGCCATTGAGTGCGTCGCTCAAGTATTGTCATACATTCCCTGCAAATAATTTCCAAATAATAAATGAATTATTCAAAAGAAAAGTTTTAAAATTAATTACTTATAAGTTGTATTACAAGACCTGATCCGAAACGCGCCCTTCACTAATGATATTAGGCTCTGATCGCCAAAGAATGTGATCAAAGCAGTCATTAGCTGTTGTTCCGCGTGTATGAGCTCTGAATGGACCTCATCTATGAAGAAATTAATTCTTTTATCAAGACTAATTACTTTCAGACACTGAGTACCATCGCTGTAATCGTTATAATCAGGTTTACAAACGAATTTTGTAAGAGTGTTGAGAGCACCCGTTCGACGCACTTTTGCGCAAAACTCTTGGGTCTGTTCACAGGTTTTGGTGGCCGTCTCTAACTCTGGCTGTCATTCAATAAATTGATTATATCAGTGATAATTAGCGTTTGTTCAGACCTTTTCGAGAGTCATCATTCCTCTCAAGAATTGAATCAATGACTTTGTGTGCAAATGATATAAACTCTTTTTGGACCACTTGTGGCACACACTCACAGATTTGTTGTATTTGTTTCTTGTCATCATTTTCATTGCTTCTGTGCATTGTTTCAGACTGTCCTCCAAGTTTGGGACAATCCTTTAGTGAGGCAAAGCAACTTAACTTAACCCGATTAAACTAATAATTTCAGAATAAACTCACGAATCGTCTTCGAAGTCGAGATAATTCTTATAAACAATTTGATTGTTTTGCTCTTTTAAGTCATTACATAACTGGTGCACAAAAATGTTTATCAAAAATTATTGTATTTTCATAAATATTGAAAAAACTAATCGAGATTTACCTGGAGGGCCATGCTGGCTACTTTTTATGAAACTTAATTTGCTTACTCCAATTTAAGAACAAAACTGCATTGTATTCCAAACTGAATGATCAAAATTATGTTCGACTTATACTTTACTAATAGAGACATGAAATTAACCGCACATTTGAAGGATAAACGACACGTAAACTTATTTTACAATTTGTCTCAATTTAAAACATGAACTTTAACTGATCCATCAAATTAGTGATCTGATTCACCTGGTGATAACCTTAATCTAAACTAACTTTCGCTAATCGATCTGTGAATATGTAGTGTATTTCTTAATGTCATGGATTGTTGCTTCAATATTTTTTCCTTGCTTTAAGTCATTCACCTAGAAATTAGAACTTTCGCCATATTATCAAGCTCATTTCTCTTTTTAATTTATTTATTTTAAAAAATGAATAAAAGTAATAATTAGTTTATAAAAGAATATAAAATAGAAATACATATATTGTGGAAGAAATTCGCAATCATTTTAAAAATACATAAAATCGAGAATTGAATTGAAATTATTTTTCTTAGACATCAGGAAAGAAAATTTGAATTTTCCTATTTATTGTGTCGTTTGTTTCAAGCAATTCGATAGAGATTTGGTGTTTAGTCAACACTTTGGACGACCTTTTTCTCAGAATTGGAGACATATTTTTCGGAATTAAATGGAGTTCTAGAACCATATTTGCTGAAAAACGTGACTTTGCATTGATTTTTCTGACCGGTTCTCGGATCAAATGTCTGACACTTGGAATAGGGCGGGATATATAAGTGCATCGAAACAGCCGGATATGTGTGACTCCTATTCTCAACTCGATGTAACCCAATTGAGTCTTTAAGCAATAATTTTATTATCAATTTCTATATGATATCAATGATCATACCATTAATGTACGCGACATCATTGGTCTTCATTTGACTCTCTTCAAGAGTTTTCATTTCAAAATCTGCCTTCGAGTTATGGTCTCCTTCGGTAGGTTTTCCAGTGTCTGGCCATTCAAAGCGTATCTCATGAAGACTTCCGGACAGCATCTCATTTATTAAACAATAAATTTATTATAATTTTAATGAATTAAATGAAAAGCGACTCACTTTCATAAAACAGTGAGCATCGGAATGGTCGTGGATCTTCGAGCCCTGTCCCTCTGACCAACACAACAACATTAAGTTGTATTTGCCATTTCCTTTGTCTACCAAGTTCCTCGTATACCTAAGAATATGGTTTTAAAATTTATAGACATTTAAAAATTGGGCAAGCTTTTTCGTGCAGTCAATGTTAGAAGTTCTAACTTATACAGTTTTTAGCGAGCTCAATCAATAAGACAATTGAGACTTTTGGGACTAGAGATAAGCATAGATACTAATCAAGTTAATTTTATACCATTATTTGATTTGTATGTTTAAGGAAATAAGTGAATCTAATCTCTTTAAATGCAAGAAAATTGTTTTCACAGACAAAGAGGAATAGAAAGATATCCTTCAGAATCGTGTCATTACGTCTATAACTGTCGATAATCTTGTTTTGAATTTTCCGATGTTTTTTTGTTTTGCAAGATTATTATTATTCTGTTTTAACTCAAAATAAGATAAGTTTACAAAAATCGGAAGATATAAAGATATAATGGATTTCAAAATATTATTTCATATACTGTTTCCATACACTCGACACACTTCTATCCCATTCTTCACAATTTATTTTGCAGGTGAAACAAATCAAACAAATCATTTCGAAGAAATATCAGACAATTTCTAGAGATAAAGGCTTCAGTTATCCCAAAACAATGAGATAAAATGGGAGTTTGGAAATTTCACATTCTTTATCTCAAAATACCACATCCTTTGTGGACCTCCACTTCTATACGTAAGTCATTAGCTTCTAATCAGTCGAAAAGTTATCACAATTCAATGATTTTTGGAAAGTTTAAAACCAGTCTCTTTGAATTCTTAATGAAATTATGCAATTTTACTTCTATTGAATGCCAATCCCTAACTAGCAGGTATATCACTTACTCTAATCACGAATAAATACTAGTAATATTCCCCCTAAAACAACGGCCACCTTAACTTTTAAACTACTTAATTGACCATCTAAGTAGTTTAGCTTCCTTTCTAAGCTAGGTTTTTCTTATGAAAACAAACTACAATTTAATGATCTTGGAAGGCAATACAATGAGGGGCTGTGCTGGTCAAGTATGCTCACATTAAAATACTTTCTAACCTTATCTCATAGCTTGATAAAAGCAAACTAGCATAATTAGCAAAAACTAATAGAATTACCATAGGGAATTTTCATTAAGCATATTAATTTAGAAGACAAATGCAAGAAAAATGCAATTATATATTTAAAATTTTAATAAAAAATTTAAAAACTCATACTTATGTCGATCGAAATGCGCGTATTTTTTCCACTCATTCGGATTAGTCTTATAAGAGAGTAAGAGTTTCTGGACATAATCCACATCAACGGTATCGCTCTCGAAGACTGTTCTCAATTTGCTGACCAACTCATCGAATGTATTGACAATCGGAACCGTATTGCTTTCGGAGTCCATTTCGAAGTTAAGACTTGTCCAAGTTTATATTAGTTTAATAGTAATGAATCGATTGATTTTCAAACAGCATGTAATTAGACTTCTCATCAAAAATATAGTAATTAAAAGATAAGACTTCTTAAGTGAGTCCACACTTATATAGTTTGCTATCGATTTGCTTATCAACTGATATGAAGTCAATAAATAATCAACAATTTTGTTATTATCATCTCAAGAGACTTCTTGGCCATAATTATAATCATTGAATTAAAACATTCAGACATCTCTGGTGAGTTTTTTATCCAAAAAGTAAAATAAAAACCTTAACAAAGAATAATATATAATCACAAATATTCCACAAAAACACTAAAATCCATTTATTTTCTGTTAATTATTCGAAACACAAAATCAAAATTTATTTTCAATTAAGTGAGTAATTAATGATTTCTAAAATTCTGGTTTTATTTATTCAAATAACTAAAGGGTTTTTGTTTTTTTCTATAAATATTCCATTGTTTATTGATTTCAAATTTATGCTTAAATTTAACAATGGGTTAGTTTCCCAACAATTAGTCATTCGTTTGAACATATAATTTTTGCGTCAAAACAGATCAATTTATCAAAATGTGACTCATTTTATCCTTATTAATGTATCTAGCTTGTTTTAGTACAACCAGAAGGAATTCATTCCTATAGACGACCGGATTTTCACTTTCATCCGTGATCCAAAATAAGGTCAATGCGATGGGGAGAGAGAGAGAGAGAGAGAGAGAGAGAATTTAAAATTGATTAATTACTGAATTTAATTAAGATCGTGAGGCTCCGAATAATCATGAAGATTATTTTGATTTTGATCCTTTTGGTATTGAAAAATTTGAAAATTAATATATCTTCTGTCATTCATTTAAATTGCATTGAATTGAATTCTCAATTTTTGGCAATTTCTCAACAAGTGATATCATTTTAACTTACTCAGTTAATAGCTTTTCAAATTGATTCTATTCATTTGAAACAAGCCTGTTTTTATGTTCTCTACTTGGAGAATTTAACGTGGAAAATTCTTATTCAATAATGTTTATAAATAATTATGAATTATTGAATATATTATTATCGTCGCACATTGTCTTCTAATCCATGGGCTCAAAGAGCTAAATAATTGAACCAAACTTATTATTTAAATTAAATAATATTATTAGTTATAATTCAATATTCAAACATTACTATAAATCAACTTAAAAATTCATTCATTAATAAAACCTAAGATATGTTGATTCAAAGTCTCGAAACATGAAATTATGAGATTAAAATGATCTAAATTATAATATCTTTGTTTAAAGCATTGCTAACATTGTTAATTATTCCATAAAATTAAACCCTCAAAATTTGATTGCAAA
>JAQGAR010000490.1:0-14732 GCA_034697865.1 Oribatida sp.
GAGCTCACCACTAAACATAGACTTGTTTGTAATCACTCATTATATTCTAGTTATCCTAGTATTCTAGTTATACTAGTTAGTTCAAATGGGTGAACGAAAAGTAATGAACATTAGACAATAGGCACTAGGCAATATCCAAGGACAGTCCTATTAACCAATTATGTAAAAATCGAATGTCTAAAAACTGAATAAATCTGAAAACTGTTAGGTTTACAACGATTTCGCGGATTTGGCGCTATTTTTTCATTTCATTACTTTTCGAATGGATTTTTGTGTTCCGTCGACCTGTTCTCGAGAAGACATTCAAAAAATATCAACTTTGAGTATGTCTATCAACAATTTTACTGAGAATTATATAATTAAAAATTGAAAAAATAATGAATTCCAGTGGCAAAGGGTCTTGAATTCAAAGCCCGAGTCTTGAGATGTGAAACAGCACACGACACTATTAATTGGAATATTTATCAAATGACTACAATGTAAATGATTTCAATAGTAAATTATTGGAGGAATAATTGACACATTTTTTGTTTTGTTTTTCAGTATAATTCTGACAATTTTATCGGTGGTTATAATAATGTCAACGGTTATGACTCTAATCTTAGATCACTTTTCGGTTCCAAATATTCAATTCGATTCATCGATAGTTCGTTCTCTTTCTCTAATTAACTCCTGGAAAGATATATTCGAGAATAGGTGGTCAAGTCATAAACCAGTGCAACTTTATGGTATCCGAACGATAGTGTTGTTGTGGATAATCATTGTCCACACCGTCGTTGTCGTAGACTTTCAATATTTTCGTAAGAATTATATTTCCATTCATTTAATCGAAAATGTCTTCAGAATTGAGACAATGATTAATACTATTTCAGGTGAAATGCAGACCATTAAGACACTAGCGATGAAATGGCCCATGCAGATCTTCACAAACAGTCTGGTGCAGTTCGAGTGCCTTATTTTGATCTCTGCTTTTTCTTTGGCCTATTATAATATCGGCAAATCCACTAAAGAAGTAATTATTTTCATCTCTAAAAAATACCTCAGGTTTTTATTTTTACTATAAATTTTTCTCGAAATTCATTAATTCTAAAGAAAATATATGTTTTTAATTAATATATTTGAAAATTACTATCTCTTTTAGAGTGACTCCGATAATAGTTTTAATTTCATTCGTTACTGTATTGCTTCCGGTTGTGCTGACTCGCGGACCTCTTACCGAAGACTTTATATCAAAACAAGCGGAACAGTGTCAGAACAACGGACTTTGGAATCTTTTATATATACAAAATTTTTTCAATTTGGATAAAACGGTAAATCGCTTACAAATCGCTTCAAATCGATTTAATATAATTTTGAATAAACTCTTCAATTATAGTGTTTATCGAATACTTGGATATTTTGTGTGGAAATGCAATTATCAATAGTATTCATACCATTGATTGTGTTATTAAACAAAATCAATGATAAGACAACAAAAGTGTTTTGGTTATTATTACCACTTTTCTGTATAATCGGATTCATTATAAACGCTTCAATCGTTTATTTATACGAATTGCCGCCAAATTTCTTCTGGACTCTTCCCGACCCCGAGTCAGTACAATGAAATTCAGAAATAACTTCTATCTCTAAACTAGTTTTAACTATTTTTTTTAGACAACGAAACGAATATTTTTATGTCTATTACTATAAGCCGTTGACTCATTTGTCAGTGTTTGCGATTGGCTTTTATGCCGGAGCTCTCAGAAGGATCAGTAAATCAGAAAATTATAGTCATTATGAAAAAACTGTTCGTATATTTGCATAAATTATCCTCTAATGAAATGTTTGGATTAATTGAATGAACAAATTTATTGATCAGATAAAGTCGTCTACGGGTTGGCTCATTAGTGGAGTTATTATATTTGCTCTGATATATGGCTGTCACGACTGGGTTGTCGGTGAATTGCCTGACGTAAGAATTTATACCTTGAGTCTAATATTCTCAATTAACATATTTTGATAACAGCCCTCAGTTTCTGCAATATATGACGCCACTCAGAAGATATTCTGGTCTTTAGCCAACTGTTGGATTTTATTTGCCATCACTAAGAACTCAGAGGAAGACAAACATACTTTAATCGAAAGGTTTTTCAGTCACAAGTTCTTCAAATTCGTGGGACGGTTGACATTAGTGGCATATATGATGCATCCGATCGTTCAGTCAATGTTGTTGTCGTCCCAACAGCAACATCTTTACAGTTCCGCTATTCTAATGGTAGTATCAAGTCATTGAATAAGCTAGTTCACATTCTATGATTCTATTCCAGGCTTATATAATAATGGGAAACATAATATTCACATACTTTTTATCGTTTTTGATTTCGTGGACACTTGAGATACCCCTCTGTTCTCTATTAAAAGCCCGAGTCATTCATTACCATTCAACTGATGGGAGTATCGCTACCAATAGATCACAAAATAATGATCCCTCGAAGAAGAATGACATCGAATTGAATATAACTAAAGAACGACTTTAAATCATTTTTAAATTAAAGTTTAAAACATTTTAAAAATAAAAATAACAAAATATTTAATCCATTTGTAATAATAACCTTTAAAACGACTGCTTAACTGTTAAAAAATAAAATATTTTAATTCCAAGTTATGTCAGTTTGTTTTTATTAATGTCAATTTATCAATGTTAGCTAGACCTTTTCTAATCTATTGAATCTCAAACTAAACTATGGTATAATTGAGAAGTTTAGAATCTACAGAATCGATAACTTGTATGAAAACAATCCAAAAGATGGCATTTGTTTGGTTTAAATGCCTTTTATTTATTTCGCTTTGAATTGAAAACACGAAAAACACGTGTTATGTGAACGAAGTAAACATTGACCACAAATTGATTAAATAATCATCTTTTAAACCAATATATTAACCATTCATTTGAAGAATGGGTCGCAAAACAAAAGTAGGAAAACAGCGAAAGGATCGTTACTACCATTTGGCCAAAGAGACGGGTATTTTATAATATGGAAGTGACCATGCCAATTTTATTAATTGATTTCCCGATTGATAGGCTACAGATCTCGAGCGGCCTTCAAATTGATTCAATTGAACCGAAAATTTGAATTTCTTCAGCGCTCAAAAGTATTGATTGACTTATGTGCGGCTCCGGGCGGTTGGCTTCAAGTGGCGCAGAAATATATGCCGGTTTCCAGTGTTGTCGTTGGCGTAGATTTGGTGCCCATTAGAGCCATTCATAATGTGATTACACTTCAGGACGACATTACAACCAAACACTGCAGAACCGAATTGGAGAAAGAATTGAAGACATGGAAAGCAGATGTTGTTCTTCACGACGGCGCTCCTAATGTAGGAAAGAGTTGGCTCCACGACGCCTTCAGTCAGAACCGACTGACTCTCAGCGCCCTTAGATTGGCCACAGAGTTTCTGATGAAAGGCGGTTGGTTTGTCACTAAAGTGTTCCGATCTAAAGACTATAACGCCCTGATGTGGGTCTTCAAGAAGCTGTTCCTTAAAGTTCACGCCACCAAACCTCAGGCCTCACGTAACGAATCGGCCGAAATCTTCGTCGTCTGTCAAAACTTTATATCTCCCGACAAAATCGACCCCAAATTCTTTGACCCGTCGTTTGTCTTCGAAGATATCGACAAAAAGGTTGACGAAAAGAAAATTAAAACCAATCTCTTGAAACCGGCCTTAAAACCGAAGAAAGCGAAGGCTGAAGGATATGCTGATGGTGACTATACTCTCTTCCACAAACTGAAGGCATCGGAATTCATTTCGAGCACAAATCACATCCAATTGTTGAGTGAAACAAATGAAGTAATTCTAATAATTGATTTAATATTCGATTTTTTTTGGTTTACTTATCAATGATTTTAACTTCAGATCGATATCGACACCAAAGAGATAAGAGAACACTCGACCACTACTATTGAGATAAAGGAATGTTGTCGAGATATCAAAGTTCTTGGAAGAAAGGAATTGATGTGAGATTTTTTATTAAGATAAATATAATATTAAAATTGAATTTAATTTTATAGTTTATTAATTGATTGGCGAAAAAAATTGAGAGCAGAACTCGTCAAAGAAGAAAAGATCGCAGACGTGGATCATATCGCAGAAGACGAAGCAAAAGACGGCGATATATCAGAGGAGGACGAAGTCGACAGATATATGACCGAAGAAGCAAAAGAGGCGAAACGCAAGAGGAGAAAAGTTCTTAAAGAGAAACGAAAACTCAACGAAAGAATGAATTTGAAAATGATTTTGAAAAACGATGAGATCATCGAAGAAGAGTTGGAATTATTTCAGTTGAAGAATATTCGGAATAAGAAACAATTGGCTGAAATCGAAGAAATTGATTTGAGTGACGTTGAAGTCGATATTCAGGAGGACGGAGAGGAACAGACTTTTACGAAAAACAAAAGCGTTTCTTATAGTAAAGATACTAAAAAGAATTTAAACGATTCCGATGACAGTGGAGTCGATGACGAACAGAATGACGATAAAGACAATGACAATGAAGATAATGAGAATGGATTTCAAGACCAAGAAGATGTGAAAAAAGCCAATCCCTGGAAAAACACAAACCAAGAGTCTGATGACGAAAGTGATGGTTTAGTCGTTGATTTAGATGAAAACGAACAAAACAAAAGAGATAAAACAGAAATGTTCTTTGAAAACGACATATTTAAGGATGAAATGAATGAGTCTGAAGACGAAGACATCGAATTGGAACTGATTGAGAATAAACTTAAATATCCAAATAAAGAGAGAAAAGAGAACTCATATCAAAAGAGATCTGAGCAAAGACTTGAAGAAGGAGACGATTCCAGTTCTGAAGAGGAGAATCAATCTTCAGATAAGCGGAAAAATGAAAACCTAGAAAACGAAAAATGTAACAAAAAAGTCAAACTCAATGGCGAAGAGTTGGCGATCGGAACCCTTATGATTAAGTCTAACAAAAGCAAACGCGACATTTTAGACAGTGCCTGGAACAGATACATACAGGAAGACGACGAGTTTCTCCCCTCTTGGTTTAGAAAAGATGAAGAGAAACATTACAAAAAACCTCTTCCCGTCACACAGGATATGGTTAAAGAATATAAACAACAGTTGAAAGAAATCAATGCACAACCCATCAAAAAGGTGGCCGAAGCTAAGGCTCGAAAGAAGAAGAAGGCTCTCAGAAAAATGGAAAGGGCTCGCAAAAGGGCTGAAAATGTTACAAATGACCCCGACATGAGTAATAGAGAGAAAGCCGAACACATAAAAAGGTATGTTTTCATTATGTCTTAAATTTGAGCAAAAATTATATAATATTTTGTTTTGAATGAAGTGCTTATAAAAAGGCGTTGAAAGGAAACAAAAAAGATGTCACTTATGTGGTCTCAAAGAAACATTCGGGCAAAAGGAGACCCAAAGGGGTTAAAGGTCGTTATAAAGTTGTCGATCCCAGAATGAAAAAGGATAACCGAGCTGCACTTGGAAAGGATAAGAAGGGCAAATTTAGCAAAAGTAGCAGAGACAGCAAAAAGAGCAAGAATAAGAGTAAACCACATAACAAATCAAAGCCAAAACAAAAGTCAAAATCTAAATCTAAATCCAGGCGTTAATTAATTTTAAAAACATCTAAAACTGTATTTATTTGACTAATAAATAAAGATTTATATTTTGTGTCATTTAATGATTTGAATTAATTATAAAATTTAAAAATTTTCGTATCGTTTATTACAATTGAATATGACATAACATTTTACTCTATTTATAGATATTTTAATTCGAGATTATTTGAAAAGTGCGCCAAATATAGAGACAGTATTTATCTGACTCTTTGATAATGAATTGCAACCAATAGAAAGACGCGATTCTTATTTGAATGAAGTTTTATTCAAAAAACATTTCTCTGTTATTGACTGACATTTATTGTTAATCTTTGGAACCGATTCACTCATTAATTATCTCCGCGTTCGTGTCATTCATTTTGTGAAGGATTTGTCGAAATGACGGCAACGGTTACCTCCAATTCAATTACACTCAAAGGTTCAGTAGATATCGTCACCGAATTCTTCAGTAAGTTTGCAAATGTCTGCAAAAGTTGTATTCAATTAATAATTCAATTATTCGACAGATTATGGAATTAATAGTATTTTATATCAAAGAGGATTATATTCGTCCGATCGGGTAATTAACTCAATAAATGTTAAATCTATGGATTCTTTTGTTATCTAATTTAATTGTGATAATTGTCGGATCAGTTCATTCATTCGCAAAAATATGGATTAACTCTTCTGATGACAAGCGATGAGAAACTGAAGGAATATTTAGCGATAATTTTGTCTCAACTGAAGAACTTTATGCTCACCAAAAGCGTCCACAAAATAGTTTTGGTCATAATTAACACCGAAACACAGGAGACGGTCGAGCGCTGGGAATTCCTCATCGATTGCGACCGAACTATCACTAATTCTGACTCCAAGAATGTCGACCACAAAGAGATACAAAATGGTATTCGGGATGTAATCCGTCAGATCACAGCCAGCGTCACATTTTTGCCACTTTTGGAGGGGAAATACGCTTTCGATTTGCTTTTATTTACTGATAAGAACGCAGAACTGCCGTCTCAGGAGTGGTGTGACTCTAATCCACATCTCATCCCAAATGCAGAAGAAGTAGAATTAAGAGCTTTTTCGACGTCTGTCCACAAAGTAAAAGCTATGGTTTCCTATAAAAACTGCGAATAATTTATAAATATTTTAAAATCCAATCATTGAGTCATTAATTCACAAAAACCACAAAATTTTGCAATTATTTTATAATATTATTAAAAGTTATTAATTGTGAAAATATTCAAATATTTTACTCAAATAATAAAAGGAAACAAATTTTAATTTCACATAAAATGTAAAAATGATTTAAATGTTTTCATATTAATCAATAAAAACCTGATTTTACTATTAATTAAATCAATGGATTTGAAGAATTGACAAAAATTTTTAAATTAAAAAATATTTCATTTAATATAAATATTGAGACAAACAATAAATTTAAGACTTTTTATATTCGATTCTTTCGACTTTGACCTCATCTCCAATAAGTTGATAGACATAAGTGACAACAGTAGAGGACTGGATGTCCATTAAGACGAACGATGGAATCACATTACTGTGCAATCAATAGAAACAGTGTTTAGTGCCGTTTAACTCAACAAATAAATAATACCTTTCAAGGGCTGTGTAGGCGCCGGTAGCGGAGCCCGGGTTGATATAGAAATGTCCGTCACTCTCGTAAGCTTCAAACTTGTGAGTCTGTCCAGTGATCAGTATATCGACGTCCAGTTGGCGCTGAATTAGTGCCAGACTCTCTGGGTCGCCCCACGGAACCAATTGGTGTCCGTGACATAACCCTATTCGGAACTGTCCCACAGTCACCACTTTCTGCTCGGGATATGTTGTGTTCTAACAATCGATTAAATCAATTATAAATTAAATAAAATGTCAAAAAAGATGGCGTACTTCATCGAAATCTCCTCTCACTATATGGACATCAGTGGCCAAAGTCTTCAAGTAATCCAACGATTCTTTAGTACATAAATTGCCCGTGCATAATATGTGCTGAATACGACCAGGGATCAACAATTTCTTGAACTTAGAGGGCAGGGAATGACTACGAAAGGGAATATGAGTGTCGCCCATCACTAAAACCAACTATAATATCTTCTTTAGTTTACCATTTATAAAACCTTTGAGCTCACTCACCATTTTATCGTCTTAACTATCTTTAAGTTATGGACAAACAATTGTGGCCTTAATTACAATTAAAATTATGACAAATCAATGTAAACATATAAATAATTTTCATTAATTTACTCACGAATTGAGTGATAAATGAGTTGAGTTAGTGTTAGCCCTAAATCTGTATTAAACAATATTTACAATAAACGCCTCTTTTGTGGAAACCATTGGTTTCATCAAAAACTACGGCTTTTATTGAATTTGTCTCTCAATTAAGAATAAGACTTATTATAAGAAAATAATAAATAAATATTCTGTGAATACAAATGAAATAATTGAATCTTTTTTTAAGAAAAAAAAAACAATTTTATGTTCAGAAGTTTATAATCAGAAACTATTAATTTCTCAATATATTCATGAATTAATTTCCTAAACTACATAGGAGAATTACACAGGTAGACTTGTAAATTAAGTCTGAATTATAATTTGATTTGCCAAGAGTAAACTATAGATTGAGAAATTCATTGATTCTATTGAATTAATAAGTAAAAAGGATATTCTTTAATATAAATGTGAGTCTTATTGTGCCAAACGACAAACACTTTGAGAGAATATTTTCATTTGATTCTCATTTCTCTTTCTTTTGATAGAAATCAATAAAAAGAGTGAATTCTATGACAAAAGGAAACATTAGTTTTGCTAATATATGAACGATATTACAGTGGAGTCCACTATTGTCTGATAAATCGCATGAAAAGCATGTCTTCTCGTCATTATAGGCTTAATTGAGGTCAACTTAATAGACCAGGAAAGTCTCTTATCTTCATTTTTTGTTCATAAAGCACTTTCCGAATAAACATTTAATGGCGAAGAAGTTTTGACTTCAAGTCTTGAATTCAATTTGAATGACATTTACACGAAAACTGTTTTAATTGTGAGCTCAAAAATCCCGTATTTATTGATTTTTCACATCAATTCTGTCATCAGTTGACTAAAAAAAAAATAATTTTCATAAAATATTGAGTAATGAAAAGACGGCTCTTATTAGAGGTTTGAAGAATAGTCTATTAGAATCATTCATATCTTCCGGAATTTTCTTATCCAACAAATTCTTTGATTGAAAGGTTCCTTTGCGAAGCAAAATATTGGATCTAATGAGAGCCAAAGGGCGCCCTTTATTTCAATCAATAAAAACATAATAATTATCTGTTCGAATACTATTCTAAATGAGATTACCAAGATAGTTTTTAGGTCTCATAAAGTTGATATTGACATGCTAAATCATGTTATGCAAACATAAAATTAAGCAGGATAACTAGAATTTAAAAGCTTATTTCTTGAAATAGATTATTACCAGAATAAATATCATTGAGCAAGCTTATATTTTGATATAGATATTGTATAGACTAGAAATAAAAAGCGACTCATTTACGGTATAATAAATTTTTATTGAAAATGTTGACATTTTTCGTATCGTATTCTACGGCAAAACATAACTTAATTAGGAAATGACTGCCAGAAAAGATATTTATTAAACTCTTAAACTTTGCTTCTGTAAGAAAATTAAAACATTTGTTAATTAAGAATTAAGTAAATATTGGATTTTATCATTACTTGTAGTTAGAAAACAACACACATTTGATATGTAGAATAAAATATAAGCCAAGAATCAATTAATAATTAAAAATCAAATTAAAATAAAATGGTTTTTCTCAATCGAATAACAATTATCTTTTGTAAAGAATTAGAACACAGAATAAGTGTCGGGCGAATAGAATAAGCGATTAGTAATTAATAAGATGTAGGCTCTGAACACAATTTGGGTACTACTGATAGCTGTGCACAGACTGTGTGTGCAGTTTTCTAATTGAATCAGTAAAAGCAAACAGAATCTTCTAAGTTCTAAAATTGTTATTCAAATAACTTTGAATGAGTGCAGTCATCGATTCAATTCAAATACATTAACGCTTTTGAAAAAATTACATTATTTTCACATTAATTGGCAAAACATAATCTTTAATACAATTGATTAGAAATTTGTTTTTAATATGAATTCATCAAAATATCAATAATAATAATAATAATAATAATAATTGTAATAATAATATCGATGAAAACTTTAACAAAAACAGTGAACTTTAAATAAAAGTTATTTATTTGTTTTTTTAGGTTTTACTTGAATTTAGTTCAAAAACTACACAAATCTATGGCACAAATGATTAGTAAAAGAATTATTTAATAATGATATTAAATAATAATATATAATTAATAATTACATACAATTTATTTTTTTTGTGTGTTACTAATTAATAATGTTTAGGAATTTGATGCTAAGAATTATGCGGAGCTCAAGAATAGCGGGTTGTTTTGCAAATGGGAATGAATGACAAAAAACGGATTCTTCTAAGTTTAGAATATGTTTTGGAAATAGAGTCAAATAAATCACAATTACTACGGGTTTTCATTTGATTTGAAATTCAATTTTCAGTCATATATACAATGATATTAAGGGGAAAGTAATGCTATTCCTATTCTAATCACAATATAGAAGACTGTGATTTATATTCTTTGCGCAAAAGTGCAAATATTTCATATTTTCTTAAAGTAAATCTAATTTTTCAATTTAAACTCAGGCACTGCTCTTCACATTTAATGTTGTTTTTGTTTCGTAAGAGTTTATGAAAAGATATTTTATATTTATATTAAAACGAATCGATGAGACAAATAATAGTGTGTTTCCAGAGTTGACACCGAATACTGAGTTCTGTTTATTAGACAGACTTTAATAGAAGTATTGTTGTGTGGATTGTGTCGATCACCACATTTAACGATAGATATACCGAATTAGTGTCTTATTTGCGCAAAACAAGTCATTTTGACGGCTCTTCCGTCACATCAAATACAGTGAACGCAAAGCACAAGGATTTAAAAGAATATGTGTTCCCTATTTGTCGGCTATTCTTTAGGACCCAATTAGTCCGCTATAAGAATCCATACATTGAAAGCGATTACATAATACTTATATCACTCAGACGTACAAACTTTTTATATTTGATTTATAATATCATCAAGTACATATTAAGGAATGTTTCGACTCTTGAATTTGTTTGACATTTATTCTAATTATCCATTTAATTGGTAGATGTGTTGGAAATGTATCCTATAAATATACTAATGAATAGAATGCGATTAAATTATTACTTAATTATTACTTAAATTATATATTTTCTGATTTATTGTCAACTTTTATGTGATATTTGGTTTTATTGTCATTTTTCTCATATTAAGACAAAATTAACATTAGATTAGAATTGAGTTACGAATCGATCAAATCAATCATTCACTCAAACAATACTCTAATTTCACATAAAATATAAAGAAATATTGATTAGAATTATAATACAAATAATAGAAATGTAATAATAATAATAATAATGAATAAAAAATAGAGAGAATAACAAGAAAACAAAAAATAATCAAAAACATGGGATAATTGGTGTAAAATTTGTTTAATAAGTAGAATAGATGTTAGTAAAGACGAAAATGGCATTTGTATGGGACTTATATATTGAATGTGCAATTAAGCTGCTCTTCAACCAGAACTCAGTTGACTCAGAGGTAAAATCAAGTATATTATCATTTTTATGGCATAAGCACTGCTTCTTCAGCGGAACAACTCAGTAATGAATGATAATAGCAATAAACGGAGAGAACTATTGGTCTTAAACATTGTGTTTGCCTTAAAAATCGATCGAAACTTTTGAGCGAAAAACGCTTTTTATGTATAAAATATGTTTTTCTCTGCGAATTACTTCTCTCCGGGTATTAATATCATCAACAAAATGAACGATACGTTCATTACGTGTTGTTCTGATCTTCTGTTTAAATGAATAATTAAGAAACTTATTATTCAGTTCTCATCATTAGATAGTTTGGTCGTCGCCTTCAAAATCAACGCATTAAAAGTTTAAAATTAAAATAAGTTTTTGCAGGTTTTGCTACTTATAAGTGATTAGTTGTGTAGTAGTTATTGCATTGACTACGGCTTTAAAGCATAACTTCTATTCAGAGGATCATTAGTTTAGTTAATATTAGTCGCAGTTTTTCATTAAAAAGTATTTCAAATTAATTATTATTTTTTTCAAATGTTTCTAAAATGTATCACTTATTTTGATGTCAACTCTAAGCCTGTGTTTGTGTGGCTTCAAAGTACTTATAGGTAGGATTCTCGTAGCCATTGATCTGCATGTTTGCCACATGACGTTCCTCGGGTGAGACCGCCTGATCCACTTCAACGAAGCCCTGACTGTGCGGCGACCGTTGAGTGTGTTTTCGAAGTAAAACTATGCCCACAATCGTTGCCGTCAATAATGCGATTCCGGCGAACGCAAGGGTTATGTAAACACTTCCGTTCCATCGAAGCCTCTGATGGTATGGCTCTCGACGTATCGAATATGACTACAAATAAATAAAAAAATCATTAGTTTCATATTAAGGTCCATCGATGGAGTGTTTCACTCACAGCTTCGTTGTGATGGAATGCCTGACTTTGTTGGTACGCCTGTTTTGGAGTCGGCACCATATCGTGCACTTCATTTGTTTCCTCGTCCTCGTGAGGAATGAGTACATTGGAACGCATAGGCGTTGAACTAACAGTACTCGGTGTGGGCGCTATTATAGCTGCACTGGGCCTATTAGCCTCGTTGTTAGCACTTGTGTGCTCATCCTCCATTGACTCGGGGTCAAACTCTTCTTCTAATTTACCACTTTTTTGGTTGGCCTCAACCCGTCGCTTCTCTTCCTGGAGATCTCTGAGTTCTTGTTTTCTCTGTTCTTCGATCATCTTTTGTCGTTCTCTTTCCTGTTGTTTTTGTGCGACTTCTTCCTCATACCTGTCCATAATCGCCAGTTCAGTTTCTTTCGAAATTTTCTCATCGATTGGAATTCCGCGCAAATTATGCCAAAAGGCAACCATTCGTCGCCTGATTTTGTCGGCGATGTTCGGCACTCTGTCCAACATTTGAATGGATTGGTTGGCCATTCGGATCAAGTCATCCAAATGATCTAGCATTGCCTCTTTGTCCTTGAGGGCTTGTTTTGTATATGAATTCAAAAGATGTCTAAAATGGTGGAGAGTATGTGTTCTGTCTTTTTCGAGAGCACGCAATAGTTTTTCCAAACATTTTTCAATGCGTTTGGTTTTGGGTGGGCTCTGGTCTAGACTTTGTGTAAAGCAATCCATTGCGGACTTCTTACGCAAATTAATGATTGTCATCACTCTTTGCTGGTGCATTGATATTAATTGTCTCTTTTCAGCCGAACCCTCCTCTTCCAGTGCTTCGACAGTCTTCTGGAAGCGACCGGTCATCTTCTTTTTGAAGTCTTCAGCGCCTTTGGGGTCTTTGATTTTCATTTCCTGATAGTGTTCTTCGAGTTCACTCCACTCTTTCATAACCTAAACGAAAGAAATTATCATTTTATACATAAAATTCAAATAATATTTTAGTCATATTTGAGAAGCGATTCTTCAATATTAACATAAAATTCAAATTTCAGATAAAACTGTTTTGATATGAGTTTTATCTTCTCTGAAAATTGAATATTTGAGTCAATACTTACTTTAGTGACTTTCTGGCGATGGTTTTCTTCCAAAGACTTCTGAGCGGATTTGAATGAATCGTGTTCTCGCTGTGAATCAAAATGACTTAAGTAATAATCGACAGGTCTTTCTGTTGTGGTTGTCGTAGTGGTTGTAGTGGTAGTAGTGGTCGAAGAGCTGGACTTGATGTCATCGTCGTCATCATAATCGTCATCATAGTAGTCATCGTCGTCCTCTTCATCAGAACTGTCGTCGTCTTCGGAGTCAATATTATCACTGATTTTATGTTTATTATCATCGATAATGTTGTCGCTCACATCTGTTCCACTGTTTGCATGTATTTGACGGTTGTTATCACTGCTTGCGTGAGGATTAGGACAGCAGACGAACTCAACTCCTGAGAAGATACCGACTCCACAGGGCAGTAGCATTGCAAACGATTGCAATTTCATACTTCGTTTGTCACAACTCGTAGTCGCAGTTCTGTTCCAATATTCAGAGCTCTGACATACGCTCTGATTGTGAATGTGATCAAAAAGACAGTGTTCGGGCACAAGCAGAGCATCGCTCTGGAACGGACCTTCTAAGCATCGGTAGGGCTTAAGCCAGTGCTTAGCTCTGCATTTCTTTTGGCCCACTTTACACCACGAGTTTATTTTATAATATTTGTTTGACTCCACGATATTCCGGACGTCTTTCTTAGGATATACCTATCAATTGATGAATTTAATTATATTTCAAAATTATTATTTAATTGGAATTAAATGTTTAATTTGTTTTCAATATTTTAACCAAAATATAAATAGTTTCAATGAATTGTTTGTCATTTAGTTTTTGAAATTAAATTCATTGAATTTAAACACACAAAAAACAAACTTAATTCAAAAGAATATTTAGAAATTTATTTTTAACGCCAAAGTTCTCGTCAAAAGTGAAATTAAAATTTCAAACATTCCCAACATTTTTGGGTTAAAATGATTTTTAATGAAATTCTGAATTCAATGAGTTTTAGTTAAAGCAAAAAAAATGAATGATTTTTCTATTCCTCGGAAAAAACTCACTTTAATTATATATATATATATATATATAAATAAGAACAGAAAACTGAATTAAAGCCGAAATTGGATTCAATATCGATTCAATTCAAGACTTATAAGTATTTAATTAAACTGAGAAGAGCTAAAAAAGCTCCAATCTTCTGGATGTCTTGATGTTTGGCAACAGCTGTGAACCCAATATTGACTAATATATTAATATTTTATTTCTGCTCCTTTTACTTGCAATCAGAGGAAAGAACTAATGGCACTCCACACCAACACTCAACCAAATAATTGTCTCGCAATGACTTTTCAAGTGGACAGAGTTTTAGGTTCAGAATGGGTTTGAAC
>JAQGAR010000491.1:0-14731 GCA_034697865.1 Oribatida sp.
GTAGTCTCGCTATTCTTCTGTTTCTTGCCTTTCTTTGGAGTCGAGTCTTTGGCTTTTCTGCCCTTTTTCTTCTCCTGGTGTCTCTCAAATGGGAGAAGAAGTCTTTCATAGTGTCTTCGAGTACATGTGGCGGCCGAAGTACTTCCCGGGTCGCCGCCCATAGCATCGTAGAGTTTCTTCCATAACTTATTGCTTGTGATTTTGTCATAACCTCCCAGTTGTTGGCCGTGACTGAAGAAAAAGTACAAATCGATTTGTTTGAAGCCAAGATGAGGCACCCGTTGAATGGGTGTCTTGCGATCGCGCATAAACTTGTTCAGTTGCTTCAGAAATGTTTGTTCGCTTTTAATACAGATGTCCTTCAATTTCGAAACATTTGTTTGATTCCCATTATTAGAGTTATTATTATTTGTGGTATTATTTGTATTATTTGTAGAATTATTAACTTTATTATTGTTTGTATTATTTCTCACAACACTATTCCTCCCCTGTATTGACCTCTCATTATAATTAGTCTTGAGGGTCGACCTCCGAGTGGTTCTGATCTGAGAGATCTTACTCTCATCTGAGGTATTTGATTCTGGGGAAGAACTCCTCTGGCAATTGCTGACAGAGCTATTACTTCTTATAATTGCTGTCTTCTTTCGCGGTCGACCTTTGAGTTTAGGCGCAAGGTGGTCGCAATTGAGATCATTTTGGAGAAGGGCTTCGTGTTCAAATGTGTCGCGACAGAACAGGACACTAATTTTATTTGTAGTGCAGGGAATGCCCAGTGAGTTGATGGCCAACTGGATGGGCGACTTATTTATCCATTCAGTCTCACGGCCCTCGATTCTACGCAATAGCGCCCGATAGCGACAATAGCGGGGGTAGGAGAGTATGACCACTAATGAGCCCGAGCCCGCATCACCGTTAACTTGCTTTTCATGAATCACATCATTAAAATCAAGGCCAGAATTGAAAGCAATGGGATGTAAGCATTCATTCATAGACCGGTGCCACTGATATTTTAAGATATTCTTATCCAATGTTTCACTTATATTATTGCTTCTCTGGATTATGGTCTGAGTTTTTAATCCAGTCATCCAATCGACCTGATCGGTGATCCAGGAAACTAAATCGCTTAATCTCAATATAACTTTTTCGGAGGCCGCCAATACTTCGTGCTATACATTGCAAAAGTAAAAAAAGCTAAATTAATATAAATTCGCAAAATTTAATTCTTATAATTAAGTAAAATATAAGAAATATAGAGAAGAGAATATTATTAATAGGTTTGCAAACAAATGTCTGTCACTATAAAAGTCATTAATTGGTTGTCGTTATAATCGCTAATAAAGAGCAACAAATTCTGTATTAAAGTGTTTTCAGTGGAAAATAAAAATGTTTTCGTTCGTAGCATTAAATTGAATACAGAAATTGAGTCTTATATGAAGTTTTATAGTTTATATCTAATGTTTTTACGCTTCAATTTGTTGCAACACTTGTGCCCAAAATAAACAAATAAAATATTTTTCTTTATCTTTCCTCTCAGTGTTTTGTTGTCTGTATTATTGGCTTTAAAATAATACAAATAAAGCATTCGTTGAATAAAAGTTTAAATGAAATAAAAGACAACTTTTGAAGAGAAATTTGGTCAAAAATAATTTATAATATCTTTAGATAAACTCAAGAATAAACAATAGAGTAATAGGAAGTGTAAAACAAATTCTTTGAGGAAACCCAACGTCTTAGAGACAGGACGTAAAAGCCATTGGATTTTTGTTTAAAGATATTAACTCTGAAAGTTGATTTTGTCGATAATTTTCCGCATTTTAATTGTTTTGCTAAAGGTTTCAATTAATTATCCTAAGAATCCTTTGTCTGCTATTAAAACGTGGATTTAAATTTGATTTATTCTAATTAGTCTTTCAATAATTAAAATTTAATTGATTGAGACCTTAAGCCAGCTTGGTAATTATAGATAATTATTTATAGTTTTCTTTTAAAATCGTCGCAAAACGTGTTTTTTAAAACACATTTCTCTAATATATCTTATTTTGTTTTGAATTAATTAATATTTTCCAATAAATATTTCAAAACTCAAGACTAATATATTTTGTAATCAAATTTTGATTTGAATGAGCAAAAAATAATTACCGAATAAAAAGCAAACGACAGTTTTGTTTTAAAACAAATATTTTCAAGATTAGACTTCAGTCATAATGGAAATTTGAACTAACAATGTGTATTTAATGTGTGTCGTAAAGAAAAGTGGAATGAATTGAATGAATAATAAGCGGAAAACATCAGAGATATGAGAATATAGTGTAAACTTAATTATCTTTTTATCTCTAAATTAAAGTAAAAATTGGTTTTTCTCTTAAGAGATAAGTTATTTGCTTTTAATTTATTATATTTCTATTCAATTCATTTTAGTTATTATGTGTTGAAAAAAGTTGTATTTTGTGGAAAAGCAAAAAATAAAAACATAATCTCAAGAAATTCTAAAACAATAAGAAAATGTCTGTTAAATGAACCAGAATTTCAATTTCTAGTTAACACAAATAATAACTGTTTTATCCTTTGAGTCAAATTAAGCAAATATTTCAACTTTGAAATCACAAAATTTGTTTTCAATTTAAATCAAATGAAGAAATCATTGAAACGGAAACACATTTTATACGAAATCGATTAGAATTTAGAGCAAAGGCTTTGCATCGATTGAGTGTCTCAATAGAAAACATAGATTAGTGTATAATCCATAGAATATTACATATAATTTCATATGAAATCGATTTTCAATAAATAATAAACAGAAATATTATAAATAAATAAAAATACAAATAATTTGAGCGAAAATCGGTAACAAATCTACTGATTCTGTGCACTATAGCACTGTATGCAAGTGTTTATCCTTATTCACAGATAAGACTTCTATACTGAAAGACAAAATAGATGACAGACTGAGAGCTACACAAAAGTCTAATCGAATTCCGATAGACATAAACAGAATAAAAGAAAAGCAATTCTTTGCTCGCAATTGATATCCGTTTTTGGGCCCAATTTTGTCGAATACCTTATTTGAAGTAATTTTGTTTTGTTTTGTTTGCATATCATTAAACTTATATACAAACCGATTACGAACTCTAACTGTTTATCGAAAAACAAATCATTAACTATTTTATTCTTTTTTTTACTTTAAACATACAATTAGTTGAATATTTGTGAATTGGATGCGAATCAAAGGGAAGAGTTGGGTCGTGAAACTCAATCAAATTTAATGAATTATAACTCGATATAAATTACTATATGTTTTACTAATTTATAAGACTTCTGTATTTGGGGTTCATTTAAATATTCAAAAGTTCTTAATTTAATGCTTTTAATGAATGAACAAAAATTCTAATTAAAGCGGAGAATCAAAACAAATAGTAGTTTTGATTTTTAAAGCGAGACTTGAATGTAATGTAACATAACTTTTAAAATTATTTTGTTATTCAAAAGCAATTGAATGAATAAATGAAAGGATTGGATAATAGAAGCCAAGGAATAGTCAGCAAAGAGAGGAATAGGCAGTAAAAGTGATGCTTTATTTTCCTATTGAGTCATTTCTCACTTTATTAAACATGAGTTCTGACGATAGAAGAGGAGAGAGAGAGAGAGAGAGAGAGAGAGAGAGAGAGAGAGAGAGAGAGAGAGAGAGATTAAACTTAAACCTAAAAGAGAGATGAATTGGATGCCAATGAAAGGCAGAGAATTGTATAGAAAAGTGATGTGAAAACAGACATTGAGAGCGTCTGATCAGACTTTGAGAGACAGATAAATTGCTGGAACACACAACAAAACAAACAAAAGTTAAACAAAATATATTAATGAATTAGAGGAGCAGACAATTTTCATTCGAGACTCGCTTTTTATTATTACCAATTCTATCAGTCAATTCATTAATAGAGAAGAGAAATATTAGATATTTTATTATTCAATCAAATAAAACATTACTCTCAGACAAACTATAACTCAAAACTGTCTGAATATTGTGTCCTCTTTTTGAATCATATAATTTATGATAATATTTTATATGCGATATACGTATATTCAGTGTATGTTTTGAATGCAATGCGCTCTCAAAACAGCTCTAAGGTTCAGATTTTTCGTATCGATTCCTAACAGAATCGTGAATAACATTAAACACAAGTTGTGCACAAAAACCTGATATTCTTATATAGAACTGCATATAACACAAGTATATATATAAACATAGAATTTATAAAACATTTTATAATTTGAGTGAATGTTTACTCGATTTAATCAGAAAGGTTTTGAGTAATAAATTGAATTCATTTTTTATTTCACTCTTTTTTTGTCTTTTCATTTCACTTATAGAGAGAATAATATATTTGAATCATTCCATACATGAATAAAATTGAGAATAATTTGTTCAACAAAGATAGAGATGAGGGCTGTGCTGCAAAAATGCTGTGCTAGAGCAACGCCAAGTAGAGCACAGACTGACAGTGTGTGAGTATTTGGAAAAAACATAAGACTTAATTTGATTTAAGTGAATAAAAAAGGAGAAAAAATCAATTCAAATGTTAGTTTCATTGAGTCGAGTGAATAGAAGATAGAAATAGTCGTCGAAAAATTTGAGTAAAATTTTAGACATAAATAGACTTTGTATTAAAAGTGCACACATATGTGCGCCCTAATAGTCTATGTTTGAAATAAATTGAATGCAAGAATGAAGAGAATTCAATCTTGAATTGACATTACATAAGAATACAATATCTTAGAGCAAAATATATCGAAAACATGAAAATAGGTTTAAAAAAAATAAAATATTTGTTTGAAAAGCAAATGCTTTCTTCACTAATATATTCAGATTTTTTTGTTGAGGACTTCTATCCATTGGTTGAACCAAAAGTAGAAATAAATAGAAAAATTGGTTCACATCTAATCTTTTGGTTTTCTTTCCTTCATTGCTCTTATTTCTGATCTAAACATTACAAATGGAGAGCCTTTTCTCTATTGGATTCTGTATTAGGAAAATGTTGTTCGGAGAAAAGTAGACATAAAATTGTTTTTCTCTTATTCTTATTGTCGTTTTTTCTCAGTCTCTTATTGTTCTTCTGTTTATAGCAATAAATAAATTGATTCATCTATTCATTTATCATAAGATGTATTGGTTTTTAGTTTTTGCCTTTCGTCTGATGATAATCAGAATTTTCAGTTGAGATCAAAATTCGAGTTTTTATTGCTTTTTTCATCATTTCTATGTCTCGTCTGATAAATAATAAATGACTTTTGATATTTTGTGACCGAAATCGCGAATATTTTATACTAATTGCTCGAAGATATCGGTAAACAAAATTTAATTCAAATTTATTCTTAGTTGGAGTTAAACCCAACACTTGAGTCCAAATTCTTTGTCTTTCAACGAATGACTGAATGTTTTTGTCATTTAATTAACAAAAGACTGTATTCGAGGAACAAAACAAACGACAAAACACGAGACGAAAAAAACTAAATAAATCTTTTCTTGGTTTGAATTAATTAAATTAATAACAAAATAATGGCAAATATAGCGAAACGCAATCAATATCTGTTATAAAGACAGTGTTAATGATCTTTTAAAGTCTTATTTTAGTGGAATGACTACCAAATATGCTGTTTGTCGGCAGTCATTTTGATGGGAGAGGGCTCACTTCAAGAGAATCCTATCCCTAAAGTCATTCGACTCAATCCTAATAATTAGCACCGGAGGCACTACTCCTACAAATTATATGACAATTATAATCGTTATTGCATTCATATAACGACCCATTCATGTGATGCTATCAGAGGTGAAGAAAAACAATAAAATAAGAATTTTAACCAAAACTCAATTAAATTTATTATCATTTGATTTATCGAATAATTTTATTTATTATACAAATTGAAAAGTTTGAAAAGTCTTAATAAACTTGGCGATAAAACGCTCTTATGAAAGGAATATCAATTTTTGATATTGAAATTGAAGACCAAACATGAAGACATTACAGAAAATAATAATTGAAATGAAAGCCTAAACCAAATTGAAAATAATAGAATAGAATGGCGTAAGTATTGTGCGGTCGAAGCCATTGATTTTACTTACGATACACTCATCTGACGATAGACTACATGTAATCGAAAGTATAGTCAAGTTTTTGCATTAGAGTTGGATCTAAAGCACAATCAGTCAAACGATAGGAAACTATCCAACAAAGAAATATATACTCGAATATAGTCTGACAAAAGAGGAGAGGAATAGAGAGATAGAGATAACACATAGAGAAGGAGAACAAAATACATAATCAGAGGTAATATACTGTAAATCTATACATTTCGGCCACAAAATACACTAAAAACAAGGCAAACATTGTTCTGAATCGTGAGCATCGGTTCAAACCATAGAAGACATAAAAATGTAATTCAGTTTTTGTTATCGGCTCTCAATTGAAGGCCTTTTATTTGCCTAAACTTCTTAATGAAAAAGTCAATCAATCGATCGATTATTTGACTCTGTTTTGAGTTGTAAGTAATTATCCACTTAAACAAAAAAAGCTAATCACCAAAAACAAAAATAATGATAATATGTTTTACCCCTAACTCTATGTGTCTATAATTATATAATTTTATTGGGAGTTCAACACAACTGAAGATTAACTTCAACTCAACTGATATTTTGGTTCTCATGACCACAAACTTTGGGAACTAAATCATACACTTTTCAGACGATATAGAAATGGGAAGAGAAAGAACGGATAATAATAAAAGGCATGGTTTGAGGCCAATCAGTATTTCATATTCTTTTTATTTTATTATTCAAGGCTTCCAAATGATGACCAAAAAGATATTAAATTGTTGTCTGTTTCTCTTGAAATGTTGGAGTTATGTATCGTTGATCTCATATTAGGGCTAATAATAAAGTATACTTCAGAAGAATGGCAAAGAAATCATATAAAAGTTTATGTTTTTATTTCTTATTTTGAATTCTCAAACAAGAAATCAGTTCAAAACATTTCAAATAAATCTTTTATTTTTTTCCAACAAAATGGATATTAAACGAAAACGCATTAAAAATATTAAAACTTAACATTAGTTTAGGATTTTTTGATAAATGATTTTTCTTTTTATAGAATCCATTCATTTATTCATTCATTCAAACAGCGATTTAATCACACAATCGTCTAATTTATCATTGAATTCAATTGAATGGTAAGACTGAGTGACTGTCGACTGCCTTTAATAGACATTTTATACGCTTATTATAAAACGTATTTTACATTCAATTTCAGTAAACGCTTCACTCATTTAAGGTCAGCAAACAATTAAAACAATAATTATATTATAATTTTGATGTTGAACTTCATATTTAACTTAATTCGTGGACATATTCTTATCCCTCATTATGTGATAATAGATAGGAAGTAATGTTAATTAAAAATCTAAATAACAATAATAATAAAATACAAACAATTTATTCGCGAAACAACATTATAGCAATGGTTATAAGAGCTGACAATCAGAATGAGGTTATGGGAGAAGAAAAATGTTTTCACTTCAAGAAAATTCATACAATTAATGAAATGGCTTTGATTGCAACTGTGCGTCAAAAACATTAAAAACTGAGTAGTTTTGCAAATATGCAGTAAATTAAGAGAAACCCCTTTGGAATAAGAAATTATAATAAAAAACATGTGTTTTAATATCCGAGTGGTTCTTATCTGTCATCATATCTAATGAGAGCTTTATTTCATATTACTCTTCACTATTCTGTGTCTTATCAAAAATAGACGGAAAATCCAATTAAATTTCAATTTTGATTTTTCTCGGCTAACACTCAAACTCTGGAATTTCTTTGTTAACAAAATGTAGACAAGAAGTGAAAAAAGCCCAAAACCCGAACTACGAGTGCTGTTTATATTGATGTTGAACTCATTCAGTCAAAACCAATTTTCAAAATTCAATTTCCATATCAATGCAGCGAAAAAAATGTACGCAAAAACTGATTATAATTAACAAACAATTATATAAATGATTGAAATGAAATCAAACGAATGAAAAAAGTTTCAGCAAATGTTTGGATAAACAAATCAAACATTTATTGGCAATCGATATGATATCAAAATAATTATCAAATGACAGATCAAAGAGAATTATTTGACACAATTATAAAACAAAAATTAATTATTTTTTCTGCCGACAATATCTCAACAGTTTTTTCTATGAAGTTTAGTCTTTTAGAGTCTAAACTATTAACTATTTGTCACACATTTTGAGATATTTTCAAAATATTAATTATTTTGCGCGCTCGAAAATTATTTATCAGTGTTTTGTGGAGACATGAATTCACAAACTGATCAATAAATCAAGAATTATATCATTTTAATGACTCGTCTTATATTCATTGCGCAGTTGAAGATAATATCGTGATATAAAACTTGAAATAATTTTATGCTCAAATCTGATTAATCGTTTCCAGTAACCAAGATTATAATTATGCAAAAACCCATAAAATTCAAAATTTTCTTTATTTAAATTGAAAACTAATTTGCATTCAAAAAGAATTTTCATTCATTTCATTATTTGAGAGAATGAATGGAAAGCATTAAATTATAATAATCTGAAAATTTATTTCAATTAAATGAATGTTAGTTTCATTAAACTGAAGGAAAACTTGTGAATACCGGTCCTGTGATGACCTAAAAGCGTTTGAATAGTTTAATATTTCATCAATGCTCTTCGAATGTGTCAATTTAAACACGGTGAGCAAGGAAATAATACAAGGATTTATAGTTTCTCAAAAAATAAAATCTTTTATAATGAAGTCGAATGAAAATACTTTTATTAAGAGATAAGAAAATTGATTCAAAATTATTCGACTCTTTCTCTGATTTATATTTATTGAGAAATACTTATCAGTTTTTAGATTGAATTCAAAGTGATTTATATTTAATTAAAAATATTTTATTTGATTCGAGCAAAAAATTGTGGTTTAGTTGAATGATACTATTATTTCTCTGGATTATAAGTGATTAACCTGCTCCATTATCTAATTAATAGTTTAATTACTCAGTTTTTAAGTTGAAAATAATTAAAAATTAATTAGCTTATTTAAGTATGTAACGTGATAGGCACTTTTATTTGTTTACTCGATATTTTTGGATTTTCCATTTTATAGTTAAGCAAATTTAAGAATTAATTTCAAATAATGATTAATAACTTATTATTTCATAAATTATTAATATATAAGATATTTGTGTAATAATTTTATCCCAAAAATTATCCCAAAGAGTAATAAAACAAAATTGTTCGCAAAAAACAGCAGAAATTTTAATGAAATTTGAAAATTGTTTAATGTTTTACTACAACTTCACTATAATCAAGGTTTTAATGATATCATACAATCGATAGGGAAACAGTTTTTTGGCTCTCATTCGTCAAACAGAAAGTTAAACATATTTTATATGAAATGCTTTTTTATTTGCTTTTTATCGCTTCAAAAAAAAGTAATGAATATTATCTTTAATTTCAAATTTAAGTTAAAATCAAATTGAATTTCAGATCGAATTAAGAAAAAGAGTTTATTAAAAGATTTTCTTAATTAAAACATATCGTGATATTTATCGAAACAAAAATTTCTTTAAATAACTTAATATAAACAAGAAAATCGTAATTCATTAACGAACTGAGGATTTACTCAGAAAGAGTTATTATATGTATTTCTTTGACTATTTATAGTATTTCTGGAAAAAATGTTTAATATATTTATATTTTCCTAATGTATTAGTTTTATGCAAAATATTTTCTCTACACTTCACTCACTCTTTGCCTTTAAATTCCAATGTCTTTAAGAAATATAATTATGGCGTAACTGAAGACTCGGTGAAGAGTATGAGCGGAGAAAAGAAAAATAATTTGTTATTCACTGTCTTCTCAATGATAATGATATTTAAATATCTGGAAATAGAGTTAGTCATACTACGAATTGCACAGTCTCTCAGCTTAACTCTAAATTATATAAAACCAGTTGTTTTTCGATGAATTCGAATTTCATTCAAAATTATAATGAATAGCAATTGAGAAATAAATTACATCAACTAATAGCAGATTAGAGACCAATCGACGAAACAAATTATCGATCAAATGGCAAAATAAATAATTTTAAGCGAAATAAGAAATTATTTCTTTAGAGACAATTTAACAAATAATAGATTTGTTAGAAAGAATTTCTGTCAAATATTTCCTCCCTTTCAAAGGATATTATATTTAAAGTAAAACGTGTAAAGAATTTAACGCTTAATATTCACTTCTTTATCATTTTTGTTCTTCTTTAGTGTCATTTCTAAATATATTGTATTTAAAGATAATATTCAAAGAATTCTTTGAATTTATTTTAAGGTTAATGTTATGCATCGAAATACAAATAATGATATATAAAATCGAAATATAGTTTACTCTCATATTTGTGTTTATATATACGTTGTATATGACGCTATATACAAGTATGTATATACGAGAAATATATGTATTGAATATTCAATAGAAGCATATTATAGTCGAAGCGTTATGCGAGTTATGCTATACTTGGAAATCTTTTTTATTTTTCCCTTCACTCGATTTTCATACAACAGAGCAATACAGGAGTGAAGAAAAAATAGGAATTTCAGTGAAGTCTTTAAAATGTATTTTTAAAAGCATTTGTAAATATACTGAACCGATAGATGCGATAAATGCATAAAAATGAGAGAGAGAGAGAGAGAGAGAGAGAGAGAGAGAGAGAGAGAGAGAGAGAGAGAGAATTTTCAGGGACTAAAGTTGAAATACTTATACAATATTACATTCAAAGAGAAGACAAATCTATATAATATTGTGGATATAAAAATGTGGGGAAAATTGTAAGAATTTGAATAATATTTTGCGAATAGAGATTTCATAAAATCAAAGAAACAAATAAAATGAGAGCCTTTTCACCAGAAATAGAGAAAAAGGAAAACACAATAAAAGAGAAATTTTATTTAACAGTAAATTGTTTCACTTCTAAGAATCAAAAGAAAATATTTGATTTAATTCTAGAGAAAAGACACATAATATACACAAAAGAGTAGAGCATTTGATATGTAACGCATATGGTTTTAAAAGGTAAAGCGGGATGTCTAACTTGTTCTTCTAATTCATCTAGTTTAATCATTTGTTTCAGCGCCCAAACATAAAATTGATTCATAAAATATTATATATAATGTATGACTCAATTTAAGCTAATTAATAAAATGCTAATATAATGCGTATGCGCTCACAGGATATGCTGTGCTCTTATATGCGCTTCACTGCATTAGTTTGCGTTTAGTTTTTTGAGTGAATTTTCCTCAACAGCACAGCACTAATACTACTGTAGTTATCAATAAACTCGAAAATCTCGCAAAAGCTAAACCTTCACTCTTTTATATATCTCAGTGTTTAACTGAGTTTTCCCTTTCATTTTGATTCCCTGCCGAACCCCCTCTGTCTAACCTTCTGCCACTGTTTTACCCCCTTTTCAAGAGTCTAAACTATTTTTCTATTTTATTGATGTATTTAATAGGAAAAAACGTTAAACTAATGTCAAATCATAGCTTTCTTTGTGTTAAAACATAATTTTTATTATTTTGGTATACTTTAACCAAATTATACGAATGCGAAGTAAAGACCAAAAATCAAAGCAAAAGATGAATATTATTTTGAACTGAAGCCAAGAATTCCAAATACTATGTTTGAAATTCACACTGACTTCCATTCAATGTCTATGTCTTTGTGTGTAATAAAATGAAACCTCATTTAAAATTTGTTCGCAAGAAATGAGAAAAAGTTATGAAATCTATCGTCACATACGAAAAGCGATAATTTGTTTTTTGATTCGTCGGGATTTCATTCATCAAAAAATTGATAGTTTTCTGTTCGATCGCTTAATAATAATAATAATGAGGAAAATAAAAATTTAATTAATTTCTTTATCGATTACTCGGAGCTAAGAACGTATGCAAACGTCTATAAAATCTTTTAATTAGCATTAATCAAAAATAATGTGAATATCTCCCTGAGCACTTTTATTATGAACATAATTGACGACGAATTAATAAAATAGAAATTACTATTATTTGTGAATTAATTTTGTCGAAAATAATACAATTTGTTAATTGATTAAAACAAACAAAAAATAATCCAATTTTAATTTGAGTTAATTACTGACTGCTCTCAAGTAACTCAGATTCACTTTTCAGATAAATTATGTGATTATTTGACATTAAGTTATAAAATGACATAAATTAAAATTTGATATCATTTTGTTATTTAATTAGGACATAATTTCTTTGAAGTATTGGCAAAAACCTAATACTTGATTTCCAATTGATAAACAAGTTTTCACACTTTAATGGATACAGATTTGTATCGAAATATCATAGCAGGAGTAGCAGGGTAAGAGAAACGTTTTTAGGGCTAATCATTAGAGATGTGGAGACGAGAAATCAAATACTGAGAAAATGCTTATTTCTTATCGGAAATTCGTATCGACACAAAAAACGACAAAATAAAAACACCAATTATTCTCAATAATCATTGTCTTCAATGTATTTATGAGAATCGATATCTGGTTATAGAGTTCCAATAGATTTGGGTATAAATCTATTGCTGTGAATGACGGCAATTGAGTTCACGACTATCAGGTGACTTTTCAAATAGCTATGACTTCAATAAAATTTTGAACATTTTTTTATTCAAAATTCAAGTGAAATGTAACAAATCATATACTCGAGTATAAAGTTATATACAAATATATTTTATACATATTTTTATGAAACATTTTATATTATATATAAAAAAACGGCGAAGTATTTCATATAAAGAATCAATAAATCAATGTTTTCGCTATAAAAAGAGCTCTGTTTTGCTGTTAGTGTTGGTCTAAACGACGCAAAGATTGAATGAGTAGTTTATATCTCATGATATCATATCTTATATATCAATAGACACATAGACTGTAATATCATCGAAGAACTCATGAAAGCCATAAGAAAACGAAGCAAAAATCATAAGTAATAATAATAATAAACTTATTCTTCTCTTTCAATAATAACAAATAAGAGGCGATATTCTTATGACCCGTCCTTATAGTAAAGAAATTGTTTTGATTACCAAAGCTATCGGAGGCGACAAATATCAGGTAAAAGTGTTTTCACTTCATCGCTAACAAAACCAGGAAAACATCTCAACATTAGATGTGAGCTGAGACTCACTCTGAGAGCACACAATTATTATTAACACAAAAGAAATACAACAAAAAATAAAACAAAATTGAGATAAAATATATCGCAGTTCTTAAGGGATTTGGGAGAACCAGTGAAAAAGTTACTATAATTTCATATATGAGTGTCTATTATATAAATAGAGTTTTCGAGAGACAGACAAAAAATGTTATTATATTAGCGTTCAGTCAAAAGTTTATTCAAACGAAATGATTGCGAAAATTAAACGGAATTTTTCATATGCTTTAAACAACTGCAGAGTTATTGTAATTAAATTTAAATACAATAATAATTTATTTCTTTAATTTAATGATTGAAATCCACTCACAAAATGTCTGAAAGCGAAGCAAAAGAGAAGAAATGGTTATCGAAACGGAAAATCTCGTAAACAAATTATTTGATATTTTATTCTTATTCTAATTTCCGAACGTTTGGGAATATTTTGAATACCTATCGGGCCTTTAATCATAATAATATATAATACATATATATATCTACACATATAATAGTGTATATATTCTATAATACATTTATATCTCTGTAATAATTTGAGTGCATTCGCACGCAATCATGATCTCTAACTTTTAATATAATCAGAAGTGAGCAAGCTCACAACGCATCCGGACTCAATTGATTCACTTTCTTGCGAAGGCCATTCTCATTATTAGACATCTGGAATTAGGGAGTGATTGCCATTACAATTTCAAGGCATTTCCAAATTTATAGTACATTTTTGAAGGCAATATTGTTACAATATTTACTCATCTTGCATGTTCTCAAATTTAATATATAATAATTTTATTGTTGAGGTTTTATTGCTGAAAAAAAGCATTTTATATACCATTGAAACTATTTTTCTCAATAATTCTTTGATTATTACTTTTTTATATTCAATCCACTGTTCGCTAAATAATTTCAGTTTTGTATAAATTATTTAATTAAACAAAAAAAATGATTTCTCTATAAAATTCCAAAACTATAAATAAAATACATTAACAGAATTTCATTGTGAAACTCACATAACATCTGAAATATTAAAATATAAATAAATATGAATTCAAATAATAATTTGTGAGAAACAAAGAAAATCATTATAAATATGAATGAAAAATATCGGAAAACCTGAAACTCAACAAAACAATCAAATTTCAAATTCAAAACACAACAAGAAAACCACTATTTGTAACCTACTTTTAAAATTAAAAATATAGTGAAATATGTGTTAAACGAGTGAAGTTGTTTTTCGTTGCAATTTTATTACTCATTTTTTCAATATAACATATAATAGAGAGCATTGAGTCTCTAATATAATAAACTGCAAAATATTCATTATATGAGAGGCAGAAAAATCTAATTAAGTGTTGAGATTTAGTTCAATTAAAACAACTTTTTCACTCTCCAAAATAATTATTATAATAAATATAATGTATTTCTGCTCCAGTAAAATC
>JAQGAR010000492.1:0-14667 GCA_034697865.1 Oribatida sp.
CGGCCAAACCGGAAAAAAATGGCCGCCGCGCTTCGCGCGGCGGCCATTGTTTCTCAGCGCTTCAATTTCTAGGGGGGGGTATTATATAGAATTTTCGGTTCTAGGGGGGTAAAGGGTCTACCCCCCCCCTTGGTCACCCCTGATTTAAATCAAATCATTTTGAATATTAAACGCATATAAACGAGCGATTCATCAAATTTGGTGACATTTTATAATAGTTTTGTGAGCAAAGTGAACAATTTATAAGTGATTGAACAAGTTTAATGTTTAATCATATTTATGACCCTTTAATATCTCTCCGATGAAAAAACGGAATACTAATAGAAAAGTTGAATAATTCAATGAAGACTCAAACGACACAAATCCAGCGCTAAGTCTATAAATAGATTAAATACATATATCGCAACACTAAAAGTCCATAACTTATCGAAAAATATCGGAAATAATAGCAATAAATTTTAGGAATCAATTGAATATTACTTTTGAAATAAGTTACTTGGATAAAATATTACCTCTATTTGTAAGAATATTAAGATAAATGCGTTAAACACAACATATTTGGACTCAATTCTTATGGAATATCAATATTCATATTCATCGCTGATTTATGATAACAAAACACATGAAATTTGTTTTCGATCTAATTTTTTGACTCTTTCCTTATAATTCATTATTTAATAAAAGAAACAAAAATACTTTCGATTTAAAATATGTGCTTTAATTTAAAATATTTACTCATTTATATTTTAAATTAACTTGTTCTAATTCTGTTAATTAGTCTGTTATTAATGATTTTAGATTTGAAACACTATTGAATAGTAGAGATAAATCAGATAAGAAATGCAAATCACTTTCTTTTCTGATTTTTAAATAAAGAGTTCAATTAAAGTATTAAAGAAAACGGAAACGAATGTTTTGAAAGTGAACGATAAATTACTAGATGAAAATAGAAAAGTTGTCAGTCTCAATTAATTAGCAACTGAGTTGTGAGAAGATTTGAATATTTTGGCGAATAATTATCATTATATAAGTAAAGAATTAGCAAATTTTAAAGAGTTTAACGCATGAAAAGTGACATTCATTATAACAATACTCTCTATTGGTTTAACAAATTTTTAAAAACATTTTGGTTTTATATAAATTAAATGAGATTTCGAACTATTCTTTGCTTTATTTCACAGAATATTTAACATTGAAACCAAAAATAGCTATATGTCAATAAAATTAACTCAAATTTCAAATAACGAGTAAAGATAAGAATTGAGAAACGATTTTATTACATTCTACAACCATTCCTGTCAACCATCATTATGTGTCAACTTACTAGTTTTATCAACCAATTTAAGATTACATTTTTGCTCTCACATAGACATAAAACTAAATAGTAACCACTTGTATCAAGTTTAGTTTTATCAGCTAATTCAGTTCTGTCAACCTTTCGAAATTAGATCAATAAAAAAAAATTATTTAATCTAAGATAAAATTGTTTCAGTTATTTTAAATGGACAGAAGACAATTAAAATAAAGTATATCTTCTCGGTAATTATCAATTTGTCTTAGAAGATAGTTTAAAACATTCAGTTATAGAATAATGATTACCATTATTATCAACTAACCAATTGTATGAACCATTTTGCCTAACTGGACCAGGTTGATACAGTTAGTATTTGAGTGTAGTTCAGCGCAGCCTAATAGCCACTCATAAAAAATGGTCCATTCAATTGAGAAAGTTTTCCTCAACGATGTTTGTCATTATGTATTGCAGTGCACTTCAGCTCTCGAGGGCATCAAAAATGTTTTTTATCCAATATTTTAACATTTATATGAAAGGAGTTTAAGTGAAGATAATTAATCGTAAACTCTAAAACCCTAAATGATCAAGATCATCATATCGTATCGTAAATTGTTATTGAATCTTATTACTGACAACGTTCTATTAGCATGCTTAAAAAAGCTTCTTATGTTATTAATAAGAAGTTCACAGAACTAAAATTTTAAAAATAGGATTTAATTTGAAATTAGATGTAAAGCCACTGAAATTTAAACTGAAATAATTTTTGATCTTTAAATGTGTTCAGAAACTAATTTATGTCATATTTCTCGAGATTTATAGATCATCTCTACAGACTGTCGAGACTTGACATTCATATAAACATCAATTGACACAAATATTGAAGCCTTCAAATCTAAGAGCATTCATAGCATTCATAAACAAAACGAATGTATTTGTTGTCAGGTCTCTAATAATACAGATATTTGAAGTGATAATCAAATCTTGGACAAAATAAGCAATTAGACCTACTTCTCAGAATCAACTTCTACAAAGCCTAGATGCTCAAGTGGTTTTGCCCACTGGAATTTGCTTCGGAATGATATTCTTCTCGCAAGAGAGCCGCGCAATAAGAAAAACTTTGAATTTAAATATTAGAGTAAACCTGGAAAAAACAATTACCCAAAAGGTATTGAGAATAAGATTAAAGAGAAACAAAAATAATTGATTCGAAATTCGATAAATTTCACTCAAAAGAGAAAACTTTTGATCAAATTTTATATTCAATAGTTATGGTTATGTTTTAAAGCGTCAAATATTGATTTGACTTTAGATTTAGAGCACAGAATAAAGTGAAATAAAGGCCAAATATTTTATTCCGCGCTTTTAAACGAATATTAAATTCAATAAAAACAAAAATTCAAATTTATAGTTATTTTTTAACAGATTGCTCTTAGCATAAATAAACAAGGCCTGTGCGGTATAGGCTATGAAAGAATCGGCTTTGCTATCACTTTAATGGAAGATGAGGCTCATACGCTATTTCAATGAAGCCATCAGGGATGTTCAAGGTACCCGACCTCAGTGGGTTGTTAGGGGTAGTTTTAACGAAATTTCAGGGGTTTCAGCCTATACCTCCTTGAGCACCCCTGCTGCATACACAACTAAATTTAGTAGGCATCCCGGGAAATTATTACTGGATCTTTTATGTTATATTCAATGGATGACAATTTAAAAAAATTGGAACTAGTTGTTTTTGTTGAAACCATTGAAATTCAATTATTGAATACACACATACTTGGTGGTTTGGCTCTACGGAGAATACATGGAATATCACCTGTTATTCGATCGAATTTCCTAATATTTTCTATTCATCATTACTCACCCCAGTTGTCAATCCAAAATCAATGAATGAATTTTTAAAATTATCCAGATTAAAACAGGGATCGCGAAGATCGGGGACTTCAGGGGATCAGAGGGAATTTTGTCAAAAATCCTAGGGGGGGGGGGGTCAGGTGAGGGATAAAATGACGGCATTTTGACCATTTTACCGCTAAACCATATTCGGTTTAAATCCACTTCGCGCGGCAGCCAGATACAGGGTCCCTCGAGCGCGACAGGGGGATTTTAAGATTTTTCGCCAACAGGGGGATTTTAAGATTTTTCGCCAACAGGGGGATTTTGGGCTGATACCCCCTTGGGGATCCCTGGTTTAAAATTGAAAATATTTTTGTTTATGCCTTACATTAAAATATGAAGTATTGAAAGAATTCAAAGGGTATCAAACCTTATTCCTCGTCTGGCTATCTATAGATAAATAAAGGGTATAGCCCCTAGGGGGGGTCAGGTCAGGGGGAAATGGCGACAAAAATGGCCGCCATTTCGGCCATTTTACCGCTAAATCCAATTAAATTAACTTAATTTAGTTAAAATTGGCCTAAATCCAGTTTAAATCCGGTTGGGGCGGACATTTTGGCCAAAATTACCGAAAAAATGTGCGTCAAATTTTTCTAAGGGGGGTCCTTTGCCACGCGTCAGGGGGGGTTTCCAAAATTTTCCTAGTCAGGGGGGTTTTGGGCTGACCCCCCCTTGGGTAACCCTGATTTAAACACTCCCTTCAACTGTAGTATCTAAAGAGTTGTGAAAATGAATGTCAGACAAAATAAATTTAGAATTACGAGCGCTTAAAGATTACGCCAAAACTCATATCTCGAAATTTAATTTAAAGCATAAAATATTGAAAATCCAATTAAATGATTAATTAATTGAAAGACACATACTTTTCTTTTCTAGAGATAAAATCCGTGAGAAAAACGGTTCGTTTGAGAAATTGATGATAAGATTGCAATTTGGAAATAAGTCGAATATATTGGACTCGATGTTCAACAGCTCTTTGTTGAAGATTAACACTTCATCGACAATATGTGAGAAGAGTTTGTCATCGAAGACAAGAGACGGCAAATCCGATTTGAGTTTAACGGAAAGGCATTCTATTAAACCATTAATCAATTGGAACTGAAATTCAATCAAAATAATAATCAACGGATTTAACTCTTATTTGCAAATAAAGCGTTTAATTTCTTTGATATTAAACATTAGAATCAAAATATCAAGGATAATAAAACAATCATTTCTTACTTTTGAAGGAATTAATTGATCGTTTGAATCATTAGCTTTTAGAAGCGGATCAATATTTTTAGTCAGGAATTCCTGGTTTTGTCGAATCCATTGAATAGTTTGTGATAAATACCATTCGGGCTAAATGTCAGTTAAAAAAGAACTCATTTTAGTAATACATAAGTGATTATTGAATTGGCCAATCGGTTTGGGAGTAGGACTCAGCAGGTTTCATAGACTACGTGTTCAAGTGAACCAAGATAAAGATCATCGATAATTAACCTGACAATTGAATGATTGAAACTTTCTAACCCTGGCTTAAAATCGAAATGAAGTTCAAATTGAAAGTAATATTAGAAACGAAACTGAGATTAATAATATCGAGCAAAATTGTGGAAATGCAACACTTGAGGCACTCCTCAAGTCTTACCGTTAATGTAAAACACTTTGATTTGTTGAACGAAACGAGAAAACAATTAAAATAATGAAAATTCACATACCTTTTCAGGTCTGTTGAGTTTGCTCTTAGTTTCCATGAAATGGTATTGAAATCTCTTTTTGAGAGGTCTTAGCATCAAATCCATCGGCAGAACAATAACTTTTGAGTTTCGACTTTTGTTGTCGTTCTTTAAGAAGAGTTTGCTTTCGATATCAATAGTGAGTAAAGCGTTGAAATGCAATACAAATGATTTAATCGATTCGGTGTTTGGTTGAGGTTTGAGTTCACTATTAATGTTCGGCCAATCGATTGAATCAAATGTTTCGATGAATTTTGGCTCAAATTTTTCATATAATAAATGTTTCCAATATTTTATTATTTCATACAAATAATCTTTAATTAAACTATTTTTGTAGACATCACTGAAAAGCTTATATTCAATAGTCATTTGACTGAAAGATTGTGTTGTGGCCACAACTCTGGCCTCCATTTCCTTATGATTTCTACAGTTAATGACATTCGACTCCAAATTATAGTGAATTTGTTTAATTGTTTCCAATTTTTCGAGTAATTTATCTAATTTTGACAAACCCTCCAATTTATTCAAAAGCGGTGCAATCGATGACAAAATGGGCGACAATTTAGAAATTCTGTCATTGAATTGGTTGTTAACTGTTTTTAATCGACTAATAGATTCTTCAATATTCTTGACTTCAGATTCAGAATTTTTGACGATTTTATTAAAATTGTTATTCAACTGATTTTGAGTGACACTGTTTTGAATGACAATTAAACTTCTTTTCAAATGATTCAATTTAGTCAACAACTGGTCGTATTGTCCATTCGTTTCAGTCATTTTCCCAATTTTTAAACCTTATTTTTACATATAAAAAGGTAAACAAAATTAAAGTCAAACATGTGTTGCATTACCTGACAGACCTTTAAATGTAAACTCAACGCAATGCTTAGCTTATAAAAATCATCACAAAAAGGCGCTTAATATGAATTGTAACCATTATTATATAACACTATATAGTAGATATTTACTGGTCCTAGTAAATATTTCTATATAAATATTTACCCAAAAAAAAATTAGAATAATTGATTTTTAAATGAGTGGGGCCAATACAGTCCAGAACCATATGAGATCCTATTTTTTTTTATGTTTTTAAACTCATAACTCAAACATCTTATTTAATACTTAGTTAAAAAACATTTATAAGAATAGTGTAAATTGTTTTATGAAACTAGGTTATCCTCATAACTGATGATTCGTGTCACAGAAAGACTTTCGTATTTATTATCTCTTTCATGAAATTAATGATCTTGAACATTCTTATTCCTGTTTATATGAGTCATTATATGTTGACAAATGAGTTAACTTTTACTTTGACATCAAAATTGTTTTTCCAACTTTTGTATTATATTCTTGAGAAGAGATCAAAACATAAGAATGTTTTTAGGCCTAAGAATCAGACATTTAATTCAGGAATAAGTGAAGGACAGCAATGCGCAAGGGTGTGTCAAAAACTCAGGGATGAATAAATACCCCTTAGAGGGGATTTTGGGTTCAAGCTCAATGGTATAAAATGACCACATTTGCCTTAATTTATCAATTTTGGCCATTCTGTAAGTATTTTCTTTTAAATTCAGTTCGAATAAAAATTACTCGAGCACAGAAGGATTTTGGGAAATCTCTCTTGGCCATCTCTAGTGTATCTTAAACATAACTTTCTAAAATTTTAGTCTATAAGATTCCCTAATGACCCATACTGAATTTAATAGATAATTTCTCAAAAATAAGTGCGACAGAAATTTACATAAAATAATGTTTACTATAATTTGCATTTAGGTTTGTCTAAAGGAAAGGGATGTTACCAATGCAAAAATTTTGGGAAACCAGAATAGGAGATAAAAGTAGAATTCCCTTTAATTTAAACTCAAAAGTGAATTGATATAATGTAGATCTAGATAAGAATAAACAAAGATAAGATGTAGTAATGTCATAATATCAATACAATTTATGAGATTTAACAGATTTAATAATTTATTATTATTGATTGAGCATTTATTTTCAATTTGGAATCGAAAAATGATTGTGACCGAGGTCCAGTATTTGTAATAAAACGATGAAATTCTTTGAGGTGTGAAAGTTCTTCGTTGCATATGATATCAATCTATGAAATTCAAGTTAAATCTAATTCTAATTCTATGGCTTAGAAATCGAGAGTTAGTAATGAATTTAGATTTGAGTCGTGTGTGAGAACAATGCGATCGTCACGAATACCAAATACCGTTCAATGGATTAGTTTCTGTTTGGTTTTCATTCGAGTTCACAATCGAGTCTGTAAAAGTATTGTCTCAATGGAATGTAAAGTGAAGTGCACACCAATGTTACCTCACTCAGCCATTATGTGGTCACAATGTGGACTCCACATATAACACACAAATCAGATAATTCGTGCATTTCGTCATATATTTCGCAATGATTTAAATAAACCTCAAAATACTTTCCATTTAAATAATATAAGAATAAATTGATTGATTGGTAAAACCACTGATTTGTGATTTAATAACTGAATGGCGTTTAAAATCATTTGTTGCACATCTTGTCATTTATCCGAAATGATTACTTGTAGGAAGAGTTGCGTTCACTTCCTATCAATTGTCGTTTCAGCTAAAAAGGTCTTTAATAAAGATCAGAAACGATATACAGGACTGAGTATATCCTTGACAGCGCATATAGTCTAGGCTTCTATACATGTGAGATATGCCGCACAGACCTTAAGCCAACAATTCTAATAATTCCTACAAATGAAGAATTCGATGCTTTTACTCATTGGACAGATATAAAGGTCGGAATACGTATAAATCATTGCACTTTAATTAATTTCCTACATTCGGGTCATGAGAGCAATCAATTGATAAAGCTTGATAAAAAAAAATGTTTACAGAAATATCTTTGAAATTCAATATTTGAATTCCGTTTGAAATTGTATTCTCGATCTGAACACGTATTTTATATTTTTAGTCTTTTTCTGACCACTTGTTCTGTTGGAGGAGTGCTTCAAACACTTTATAGCTATACTTACGTTGCTTTCGATTACTTTATTTTTATATTAACGGTGAGGGTATGGCTTCTGCGCCAATCGATAACCTAATGCTGACTATTACCGACTGAATTGGTCTGAAGTCTAACAGTTTTAGAACCAAATATATATATAAATGTTCTAATGTTTGCTTCAAAATAATATTGAATAACTAAGTAATGTTTCTTTTACTCTTTTTCCTACTAGATGATTATTCGTTGTCTCTCTTTAAGCAGGGATAGACAAGTTCCGAGACTCTGCAGGGATTTTTTTTATTTTCGACTCTATGAGAATCTAGGTTAAGAGTTCGCCATTTTGTTTTTAGATCTAAATTGGCTTATTTTTCGGTTAAATCGCGTTAAAACTAGTTATTGTTTCCAGTTTAGACCCGGGTTTAGGGAAAAATTGCCGCCGGCCTTTTTAAACTACCAATCGCTTAAATACTAAGTGAAGGTTTATATAGATTCCCTTGGCTAACCCTGCTCTCAACAAATATGTGCAAGTAAACAATCATTCATATAATCATCTCAAACATGTCCAAACAAAAAGATTTTTCCAGAGAAATATGAACATGGTTATTTGTAAACTTTTATTTTCAAATTTGTTATTGATGACCAAAGCAATCGTGACTTTGAAAAGATGCGCATTTATTTCAATGCGGATTTTATTTTTAACAATTCTTTTATTGATTGAATCGATAGAGAAATACTGATCTCAAAGACATGATAAATAATTTCTGAGTTATATATAGTTTCCTAGATATTGTTTTATTTTCAAATATTTTATAAATTTAAAGATTTTGGATAAGAAGAGACTCTTATTTCAGATATTGTTTTATGGAATAACAAAATGATTGAAACAAAAGTTTTGTTAGAAAAGGTTCTCTTTTCATACTTTGGAGATTTTGATCACAATTCAAATTAGAATATTATTTATACTCATATGATTCATATGTTTACTCCAAAAGTATCATAGATTTGGTTTTCAAAAATATCAAAGAATTGAACATGCTGTATAGTATTGCATTGTATTGCGCAAAATGACATCTTGTTTATTTTCTAGAGATGTGAAAGATTCGCCCATTCTAAAAATTTTGTCAAATAATTAATTTTGTAAAATGAAAATTTAAAGAATCAATACTTTGAGAGAAAAATAATAAATTACAGTAATCACAGATAAGAGAGAAGTTGACAATTGGTTTAAACAAGTTTTCAGCGTATCGTTGATTTAAATAAATTGATTTTGAAGCATAAAGTGTTGCGCAAAAGCACACTTTACATTTGAAACCAAAATAATGGGATACCCAAAAAGTAGTAAATACATTTTTGAATAGGATTGAGATGTGGAGCAGAGGCATAACATGCCATATACCTGCGTCAAACTGCTTCAATTCTATTTTTAGTTGAATTGAATGTATATTTATGGACAGACGCTGAAGAATATCTCAAATCTAATAAGTTTCATAATATTTCATGCGATTAAAATATAATTGCAAATGCCTTCTGATGTCACATCACTTCTCACTCGAAATAAACAGAGCATTAAATTCAATGCAATTATCGAATTCTTTTCCAAGAATTCGGAAGAAAAGTTCAATGAAAATACGAAAATATGTTTTCACTTCAAGAGTTTTTCAGTTCTCTATTCAAAGAAAGAATCTTTTTTCTCATTTACTCATTAAATATGAGATTTTATACCATTCATTCATTAACTCCAATTCAGACAAAAATAGTTTGCCGAACAATCTTTCAATTTGTGTTTATTTGTGTTTAATACAATAGTGTCTTTAGGAAATACAACTTGCTTATTTATAATCAACATGTTACATTTTACTCATTTCATTCAAATCAATCTGAACCTCGAAATCGCCGAACTTGGGATCCCTGATTTTATGAGAACTTAAGAAAAATCCGATAATTAGACCTAGCAAACTTTCTTAAATTCCTAGAGCTTCTAATTGAAAGCTTAACTGTAAATAATCTATTTCTGAGTCAATCATTAAAAATGCACTAAAATTGGCCGTTCTTTGACTCTTAGGAGTATTTGAAAACTTAAGTAATTTTAAGCCTACATTCAAGAAATAAGGTTTTTATAGTATAATGGGAAAATGCTACAAATTACTTTATCCCTATAATTTGAGGAATCAGAAAGTCCTTAAAAAATTCCGCCATTAATAGAAAATTATAAGGTTTTCCAGTCGCCTTATCACTTGATTGATCAGTGTTGTAGGTGATCAGGTGTGGTATAGCAGCGGTCGTCAAATTTCTGAAGTAATTTCTAAAAAATCAACATTTTCCATGCGCAGCTTTAAAAAGAACAGGCAATAATTTGAAAGAATCCAAGTATATCGTAATAAATAAAGTAGAGTAAGGAGTCATCAATATAATTATTTACGAAATTCAATTATTTTTTGGTTTTGTACAAAACAAACTCAAAGGTGAATATTGTTTGTAAATAAGTCACAGAAATTGTGAATCAGAATTCTAAAGCTTGAATAAATGACACTTGCTAATCTATAAATTACACACGATATATTCACCCCTTTCAAGAAATATGCCGGGCTCTGGTATATAGTAATATTAATAGTAAAATCGCCTATTTATTCGTGCAAATCTTTATCCTTTTCTATTCCAGAGACTAAATTCCTTTGAAATTGAAATCTTAACATTCAAAAGCAGAGATACTGAAGGAGGCCGGGTCCCGCTTACGGCTAAATCCCGCTTAAGCTAAAAAATTAACAATAACATCAAGAAAAATAAGCACAAATTGGGAGCCGTGGTATTTTTCCGCCATTCAACACCGAAAATGGTCAAAATTAATTCAATTCGATTTAAATCTATTGACCACAAAATTAGTACATTCTGATGCAATTTAAGAATTGAAAGAAATTATGGCGTACATCTGATTCCCTAGAGTCGAAACAAATACAGCTACATCAGTCTGAGCATCTCTGTTCAGATTTGTATACGCAGTTGAAAATAAATACAATTTCAAAAAATCATTTCTCAAATATCTCTTTTTAATGGTTAAGAATAGGATTGAAAACTGATTAGAAATAACAAAATAATTGTCAAATATTTAAATATAAGCATACATTAGAAATAATAACATTGATTATTAGATTACATTTGTCTATAATTTAATTAAAATCTTTTTATATATTAAACAAGTTTATAGAATTTCTGATTTAATTCTAATTTGAAACTCAATTAAATCAGACTAAAGAGAAAACTAACAATTTTTAGATTTAATTTGAATCAAAATTCAATAAATTTGATTCAAATGTAATATATTATACATATACTTCTCCCTTAAGTCAATAGTTGGACTCTAGGTCAATATATAAGTTAATCAATCTAATTTCAATTTTTTTTTATAAACGTAATTATATTACATCAACGAAATGATCAAGGTTAATATATTTAAAATCTTCAAAAACTAAATATCATTAAAACTATGTTTACTATTTGAAAATAATACTTAGATTATATTAAAAGCACCCCCTTCACTAAAAAAGACTGAAATTTCAGCCTTTCCAATAACTTATATATTTTGGAATCTTTCTAATTCTCTCATTTATTTAAAAAAATACTATTCTAATGAATGTACCGAATAAAAAAAAATTATGAAATTAGATTTAATAACCTAGGTGATATTAAACCTACAGTAAAACTAGTTGGCTAATTAGAGATCTGTATATGTGTATACTTGAATGTATATGTATATGGAATGGATTCTGATTTGAAAAATAAAACAATAACTAAATGGATAAAACATTTATGTAATGATAAGCCAAAAGCTTTGATAACATGTTAATAGATCTCCAGTACTATACAAATGGGAAATTACAAGAATTGAATGATATATGAAATAAATAAATGATATGACATTGCATTCTGTTTTTGATCAGTTTCTCATCGATTTTTATGTCGAGCTATACATTAAATAATATATTTGTTACTTCTCTCACGAGTTGTGTTTTATGTATTGCAAGTTATTACACATATTGCAAACCAGGAATAGGAAGATGAGCCACGTATTTGGCTGTGTTTTTGAGTCCAATTTAATTATGTAAGTATTTATACGATTGTCCTCAATATTGTGTCTTTTATTTTATCCTAATTTACGTTTATCTAACTATGCATTCACTCCAATACTGCAGAGGAAAGACATCACAAAGAGTTAAATGTAAGAGTCGGGAAATAGATGAGTTCAAAATTTGTTTGGAACCAAAACCAATCAGCACAAGATGTAGTGTTGGCTTCAATGTACATAATGATAGGCATGAGCTCAGCCCAGTTGTGAGACTCGTTTCTCCTATTCCATACTCATTGACAGAGAATTGCATTAACGTATTCTTAGCTAACCTGAGCTCTATTTAAACAAATCGATAATATATTTACTATAAAACTTGTCGTAAACTAAAATCACGGAAAATGAAAACTCAAAACAATTGTCATAAAAATAAAGGAAAAATGATTTGTTTGCTTCAAAAATATTGGAGTTGTGTTCGGTTTGTCATTCAAGACATTGATGTTTTGAAAGGTTATTTTGACCAAAAATAACTTAAAACAAACTAAACAAATGATGTCTTCGCAAACAATTTTGTAAATTTCATAATAATTGGAGAGAAGAGGGAATACGTACTCGAGTTTCAGAACTAAACTAATTATTAATTGACTTCATTTTCCAAAAAGTTGTTGCTATTAATCGAAAGCAAAGAAAATCACGAAATTATTACAAAAAAAAAGATTTGAAGCAATAGTCGTGTGAAAGGTTCAATACATACCACTCCAGAACCAATAGTTTGCAATAAATTAGCCGAAGTATTCTTGGAATGATGAAATGTTGGGATTGTATTGAATGTTGGCACAGCTGAATAGCGACGACTACTTGAGCGGCCCGACAGAAATGAGTCTAATCCTAGATTTGCTGTAAATGGCTATTCATGTGAACAGAATTACAATCGAAAGCAAATCAAATTAATATTGAATTTGAGGTCCAATTAGTTTGAGAACGATTACCTTATGAGTTGTGGATGACATGAATGAAAATCGGGGGTCTTGTGGACCAACACTTGAATGACGTCTCATATGTAGATTACTAGCACTGGGACCTCTTGACAAAGAGAAAGAGCTAGTTGGACTTGATGGCGCAACAAGTATTCGCGGCGGTTGTATTGTATTGTCTGAATGTCTTCTGCCGGGAAGATTAGCCTGAACTCGAAGTAGGTTCGAGTCTGGGCTCGAGGAGGCCGATGCCGATGATGTACGCCGGACGACATCATCCATACTTATTGATGTTCGCCGTGACTCCAATCTTAAAGAGGGCGGACGATGCGGATAACCAATAGGCTGTTCAATGTTATACTGCTGTGGCGGTGGATGAACAGTGTTGGCCCTAATGCACATAAGCCATGAGCCAATTTATCATTTGTTGAGAGGACTTACTTGTCCTGTGAAGGCATCGAAAGTTTTTCGAGTTTAAGTTTATTTCTCTGACTTTTTGCCACGTGTTCTAACATTTCAGTCAATAACTCGATCAGTACTGTGAACTGTAGTGTCGGAGGGATAGCAACCAATTTAATGAAATTCAATTAACTTTGTACCCAACTTCTCATTCAATTAATTTGATTATTCGTGTTATTAATGCCTCACAAAAACAATTTCGCTAATAATTACTAAATTTTGTAATTTTGATAATTTGTTCGACTAATCACTAACTTAGGAAAAGTGCACTAATTTTAGATAAACAAGACGACAACAACACATTAGTATGAATACAAACCTGGTCTAATTTCAATGCTGGACTCACGGCAGCGGGTATTAGGGTAGGCATCACTTTAGTCGCTAATAAATTAACTGTAAGTCCATAGCGCTTATCGCCCAACATGTGCTTGTACATTCCTATACAAGACAATCGTTAATAAATAAACTGTTTTATAAGACTATTTGTGTCACATTTTCTAACAAATTGTCCGAATATATTGGTTAACAAATCCTTATTTTCTCTTTTTATGAAGTCTATGCTCAGCACAGATTCTGAACTCCACTAAATTATAATTAGTCCTCTTATTTAATCTTTTATACAATTTATTTGAGTCCTAATTATTTTAATTAAATATAAAAACGATTCGATTATTTTTGGAGAAAATCAATGGATAAAAGCGAATGACTTTTCATTTAGGATTCCTTTGATTCAATTACTTAGTATTTCGATAAAAGATGTGGTTTCGCAAAGAAAAACAGTAATTACTTACTTATGACTGGCATCAAAATGAATGGATCGTATACTTTAGCCCTCGACAACATTGGCAATACGTCGTCCAGGATCTCTGTTTTGTCCAGATTGTCGATCACTCTTTCAACACACGCCAAAGCATTAGCTTGCACATGCAGCAATGATTCCTCCTGATTCAAACGCAACATTTATTCAAATATTTTAGAAAACAATACAAATTAAATAATTTAAATAAATATTTGAAAGTAGCCTTGGCAAACTTAATAATGACGTTTCTTAATTAATATCTTATCTCTAATTTAAAATTAGTAAAATTACAAATTAGCTTCAAATGCTATTAATTATCTTATTTTCATTTTAAATTGAGCTAGGGTCAAGTTTATGTTTTAAGAATGAGTTTGAATTATTTAGACATTCCTTAAAACTATAATTTAAATCAGGGCTAGCCAAGCTCCGAGACTCTAGAGGGGGGTCTAGGGGGTGGTATTGCGAAATTTTTGGTCGATTTTCTA
>JAQGAR010000493.1:0-14654 GCA_034697865.1 Oribatida sp.
AATGATTAGACTCGATGGCGTCCTTCAATTTGAAAGCTCACTGATAAAAGTAGTTGAGGGCAAAGCGCATACATAGTTACTACTGTAGTGCACCAGTACTGCACCCACTTTCACTCATTGCAGAATTTGATAAACAAGCGAAAGGTTAGCAAAAGGAAGTTTTTGGGTCACAAACATCTCAGCCCATCGGCCCATCCAACGGACGATTCAGTTTTTTATCCTAAAATATTCATTCGCTTAAACCGCTATTGAAAAGATATTTTTCTTTTTTTTTCTAAAGACTTCTCTTTTTAGCCACGTAGTTCATATAGCCAGGGCATTCTTACACTTTTGACCCCATTATTACTCAATAATAATAAAAAGTGTTTTCACTTAAAGTTATTACTATTAAATAATGGATATAATAGTTTATTTGATCAATCAACATTTTTCTTTCAATTAATAATTACCGCTATTAGCCTAAAGAGAAGGGATGAGCAGAGAGATGTTCAGAAAAACGAAAATAATCCCAGTTCATCCATGCTGAAGAGATGTTTATTAACTTTCATATTTCATCTGTTTAATGAATTTTAACGAAATGATCGCAATCTTTTAAATCTTATTCTGTTAAATGCGAAGTCATGTAAACTATTTTAATTAGAATCACTCTTCTTATTTGATCTAGCCAAAAGTGAGCTCAACATTTAAATATTGAGTGTTACTAAAAACCTGACTCTTTTATCTTCAATAGTTTCAGGACTATATATATACAAATTTATATGATTTTGGAGTCAAATTATAACATTAATTAAGATTAGTGAGTTACCAAGCATTTTAAAAAAACCCTGAGCTCGGCACCCCTTATTTACAGTTAATAATAATTATTAATGTTCTAGTAAGCAAAAATAGAACTTTTGAACTAAGGTAGTTAATTGTACCAGCATACTTTGACAAGATGTTTATGGAAAGGTTGTAATAATTATAATTATTATAGTAAATAATACATTGAGACTTGTTTGAAACTCAAGTATATTATAGTATAAATATTATGTATTTGTAAGATTAACACAGAAGCAAGAAAAGTCATGTTTTGTCAAATTTTACAAACCACTCTTATGGCGTTGTACCTTGTTCATGATCTTAAACTAACTAATATACATATCTATTTTACATGAAATTAATACATTTTAAAGTTATAAATTGAAAATGTTTTTTTCAAAACCCTCTTTGAGAGCATAAGTTTATATAGTATTCTTCATAATGTTAACCTCTGTTCACAAAGGGTTTGAAAGTAAAAAGCACTATATTTTCAAAATGATATTTCACAAACTTACGGTGGGCCTATCGGGTCAAGTCTTATATATTTGTAATCAGGATAGAGAGTGCGACAAGGTATATTCAGGATTTTCAGAAAAACAAGAGACTGACAAAAATAGTTCCAACAATAAAATAAAGAATTCTAATTTTCACTTAGCAAAGGCAGTTTTTCCAAAAACTATTATATACCATATTTATTATTCTTATCATAGATAAACTTGGCTATCTTGGTTTTGGTTCGAACAAGAATAATTTTATTGTTAGATCATTCCTAAACTACCTCAAGGGAATTTCAAATTTAAATACATTTAAAAATATTTCAATACTAATAAATTATTGGTAATAATATAACAAATTATATACTTTTTCTTAGAATAAATAAATTAAAAATAGTGTTAACTTGGATTTGCGTGGTTTCCATCTCTTATAATTATTTTTACTAATGGCTATCAGAGCTCTTATTTTCTTTACTCAAATACTCTTTTTTTAAAGACTATGTATCAAGATTATTATCAATATAAGTATCAATATAAGTAATATTATATAACTAATTTGCAAAGATTGCTAAAATGCTCAAAGTAAAATTTTATCTTTTTTATATATTGAACTTGATAAATTCCTGTTGATATAATCTTGATAACATAATAATAATTCCTTTGCATATGTCTATACCTCCATAAGAATCTTGTGCCCAACTCTTTGCCTGAGGTTGTTTTGCCAGTGGAACTGCAGTCATGTTTCACCTGCCGGTCCAAAAACTAATGAAAATACTATTAATAGTATCATTAGATAAGTCCTCGAAAAGCACTTCTTTTCTTAATGTATTTGTTGTAAGACGCGACTCAACAATTTTAACCAAAAGAGAGGACTAAAATTTGTTGCCATTATGTCCCGAATTATTAATATGAGGGAAATTTTGTGCCTTAATTGAGACCCTCTAATAATTATATTGAATGAAACCTAATTTTCTTGTTGTTGAAACTCTGACTCACAAACTTTAACAAAATTTATTACTCAATTAAAGATAATTTTTCAAATTTTTTCATTCGTTCGTTTAATTAAAGTCAGTTTAATTTAAAATTTTCAGATTCAGAGAACTGATTAATATTCTTAAATACTATCGATTGATGTCTTCTCGAGTATATTCCGCGTCCGAACGCTTCGATTACTTACAAAAACTTATTCACGAATTAAATGTTTCGGATTCGAGGGGTAAATAATTCGCATTCAAACAATTTACTCATTTAATCATATATTCAAACAGAAGCTAAACGACAAGTTTTGGCAAATATCTCAAGTTTTGCCTACAATCCCATTAATTGGGAAGCACTCAACAAATTGAATGCAATCCCTTTACTATTGGATTTTCTCAATCAAAATGACCAAAAATTAAAAGAATTCGCAATTAAAGGTCTCTGCAATCTATGCACAGGTAGACAAACATTGCTTTTTAAAAATAAATAATTTCAATTTTGATCAGATCCTAAGAATAATCACAAAATCTTCGATAACAATGTTTTGGATAAAATTCACAAATTTTTGGCGAAAAACATATCAAATGAAAGTATTGTTATTTCCGTTTTAACTCTTTTTATTTATTGTGAAGAATCCAATCAAATGAGTGGTAAGTTTTCAATTGATTCGGGAGTTTTAGAATAATTGATATTAAAAAACAATTGATTGCAGAATTTCTTTGGCTTGAGATCAGTGAAACCGTCAAATATTTGGAGACAAATCAAAACAACCGAATTAAAAATTTGGCGCAAATTTATCTCCAAAATCACTCCAAACAATAGATCGAATTTAAACTCATTTTATTTCATAATTTAAGTTAACATTGAATTAAAGGCACATTTGATTGATATTCAAAGACTAGTTTTAAAATACTTATAAAGTTATATCACATAAGAACTGCATAAATCATTAATTTCTTCACAAAATCATTAGAGACGGGAATTATGCGATTTTATTAACTCTTATTTATATTAACTAAAAGTCTTGTGATAACTGATTAGCGTTTTATTCATTCAAAATTTCAGTCAATATCTCAAATCCATGTTATTTAAGATATCGAACATTGAATAAAATATCGAATCATTAAATTGATTGAACCACAAAATGTTAAGCTCTTAGCTCTTCATTTCAATCAAACGGCGAATTTTAATGAATAGATTTAATGACTAAATGTTAGAAAATTTTCTGTTTGTTTTTAATTTTTGTAAAATTAGGAGATTTTGGAGAAGTGATAGAAATCTTTGTCGTTTCGAATTGCAATTTATGGAAATGTATGACAAATATTATAAAATGTATACAACTGTACAAACAGTTGACCACTGAATGAATATCAGGATAACGAGTGGGTGCCGGCAATAACAGAGTGGCTACACTTAACACCAAACATCCCGTCATTGAGGAAAAGAACTGTTGGTTTTAAATAAAGTTTAGTAAAAGTTTATATCGAAAGCATTTGAATTACAGTAAAAAGTATGACTTTCTCTCTCCAAGAGATAGGATTCCACGACTCGATGTCTCCGAAAGCGTTAGCAAAAACCGAAACAAAAAATATGATGAGTGCGAAGTATGGCATCATTAGGCCGTCCTTTATTAGAAGTGGTTGTAAGCTAACAACAATTAATAACAATTTTATCAGAACTCAAACATTAAATATTGTCTTTCAAACAATTAAAGTAATAATCAGTTCTGCATTAAATCACTTCGAGCACAGCTGGAAGTCATGTATCATTACAACAGTATTCAGTACCCCTGCAGTTCTCATCAGTTCAACAAATATATCAAAAATTGGACATTTTTTTTTACCTGAAAGTTGAAATAACGACAAACCATAGACAGGAGAGGGGGTGTTTGTCCATCACAAGCATAACAGGTCTAAAATAATCAATAAATTAAAGAATAGTTCGTTCAAAGAGTGAGACATACATCGCAACCATTAAAATAGTCTTTTCGTGGACTTGAAATGAAAGCAAAAAGAATAAAAGCGAAGAATTTATCTGAAAAACAATATTTTTATTTAAAAAGGTTATTATAACTTGCAAATAGAACATACCAGAGCATATTTCAAATTCGATAGGGTTGGACTTCTAAACAACTTTATAGAAGAAGGTATGAGCGATACTACTGTGAAGAATGCGCTGAAAAGGATAACTTTGAGCCAATGTTTTACATTTAATTGAAGAGTACCTCATTTTGGCCAGGGTCGAGTCAGAGAAGTAATGCTTAATCTTTATTAAAACAGACAAAGAGAACCAAAAGTTTGCCACTTTGTCCTTTTGGTAATCAATTGAAAAAAAAAAACTTTAAATGAGTGAAAGTGTAAAACGAAGGCAAACCTCATATATTCCTCTGGAAATAGGAAAAACTCGATTCAAAACCTGAAGGATTGACTCTAAACTGTTGACATACGGCAGCCATAAAACGGCAAACGTTAGGATAACAGCCATTGATATTGACATCAATTTAATAATGGATTCAAGATAACACTTTTGACGCCAACAACGACTCAATAAATACCAAAATATCGGAAAAGCGTAATAAAGAGTCATTTGCTTATAATTTAGAGCTAAGGTAAAGAGAATGGACGCCCAAATGTCCTGTTCTCTCATCAGGCAGTTTAGGGCCCAAATAAAGAGTCCCAAAGACACGCAATTATATCTAAAATGAATTCATAACAAATTTGAGTTAAAACGAGATCACAATTAATGACTGACTGGAAGTGTCCGTAATCTATGAGAATTAGCGCCGGATTTATAAGACTTATAATGCAATTGACTGCTTTATCGCGCCGTTTGATTGAACTCAAGGATATCCACCAAAAGTTGTAAATTCCCGTAAAATATATTAATATATCGACGAATAAGACTAAAGAGTGAGAAAACAATAAAATCATTATTTAGTTATTAAAATTCATTTGAATTACCGGTCGATCGCATGAAAAGTTTGTGATAATAGCTTTGAAAGCCTCTCGATTTGTGGAGTTCCACCCAAAGAGGGTTCAAATATTGAGCGCTTTATAATAAAATGCTATAAATATTAGAATATGAGACAAATATTTAAAAGAAATTACATTTTGGCGTTAAAATAGGAGTGATATGCAGTCAGTGGCGGATAATCTAATCCCCAGTATTGGAGATCATTGTATGAACTGTTTGTATACCACTGTTTGGGCTCCAGATTTACCGTCACTTCCATCCAATGCCTCTGTGCCTCATAGTCTCCATAGAGTGGAGGATTTGATTGACCAGAATATGAGTGCTGTCCTGTTGTCCATCGCAACAAAATGGCCAACAAATTACCGAAATACCACACGTTGTCCATCGATTACCTTCTTTGTTAGCTGCCTAGGCTCCTGCTAATTTTTCTCATAATAATCATATAATCGCTCAAATTAATTTAGATTCAAAATCAATTAAAGCTAATAAAGAATAAATAAATTTATTGAAGAGGAAAGCCGTTAACCATTCATTATTTCTATGATTTGTTCCTTTATTATAAATCAAACAAAACTTACGTTTTTGTAAAACAACTCAATTTGTTTGATTTGTAATCTCATCAAACAACTTTCCAAACGACTGTCCACATTGATTCAAATTTTTATAAAGACTTAGAAAAAATTAAACAAAAACTAGAAAAACCGATTAAAAGAAATAGCAACTTGGTTTGTATGATCGAGTAACATTTAAAAAACACTGAAACAAATAATTCTAAATGAATACGTTATTTGTGAATCAAATGATTCGTTGACAACAGGTTTTCCAATACGTGTTTACAAAAACATTATGAAATGAGAAGAGTTTTAATTGAGATTCAATTGATTATACTTTCAATTAATTATTTAAACCATTAGTTTATAGTTTATTATTTATTTGACTACAATGGAAGACAACGAAAACTGTGAGCAGAGGGCAAAGCGTAAAATTATTGACTCAAAAATCAAAGCCCGACCCGGTTTGTCACCAAATTTCTTGATTTATGATTAAATTTGAATTAATTATAAATAAAGCAAAATTAAAATATTTGAAACAGAGTTGAGTGACAGTTCGTCCTGGTCAGTGAACAACTACGCCCACACTTTCAATGTTAGCCCCGACTCATTCGTGGATAGCGTTGAGAGAATTGACGGCAATGAGGTCAGACCCGAACAATTCGTCGAAAGATATGAAAAACTGTACCGACCCGTAGTTATAACTAATTTATGTAACAATTGGAAGGCTTTAAATAAGTGGACTCTTTCGGTATGTCTTCCATTCAAATGTTTTTGAATACAACTAAATGTCTTGGATTTGGGATCTGATTAGAGATTAGCGAAAAAATATAGGAACCAAAAGTTCAAATGCGGTGAAGACAATGAGGGATATTCTGTAAAACTCAAAATGAAATATTTTGTATATTATATGCATAACAATTCAGACGACAGTCCGCTCTATATATTTGACAGCAATTATGGAGAAGTAATGCATCAAAAAGTTTATATGAAACTTGTTTTCAATTATTATTATCATTGAAAGCACTCCCGAAAGAAGAAACTGTTAGACGACTATTCGATTCCCGAATATTTTAGCGATGATTTGTTCCAATACGTGGGCGAAGAGAGGAGACCGCCTTACCGTTGGTTCGTTATGGGTCCCGAACGTTCGGGCACTGGTATTCATATCGACCCATTGGGCACAAGTGCTTGGAATTCGTTGATAGAGGGTTACAAGCGGTGGTGTCTCTTCCCCACAACCACTCCCCGGGAAATGATTCGAGTGAAGCCAACAGAAGGCGGCAAACAATCAGATGAGGCGATTACTTGGTTTAATGTGATATATCCTAAAACCCAATCTCCCGATTGGCCCCAAGAATATAAGCCTTTGGAGATTCTGCAGAAAAGGGGTGAAACAGTATTTGTACCAGGGGGCTGGTGGCACGTCGTTCTCAACCTCTCCGACACTATAGCTGTGACACAAAATTTTTGCAGTTTTACTAATTTTCCGATTGTTTGGCACAAAACAGTCAGAGGAAGACCTAAATTGTCACGAAAATGGTTGTCAGCTCTTAAAGAAAAACTGCCAGAACTGGCGGCGGTGGCCGATAGGGTCGACTTGAGTCAAGACACAGGGGTTGCTTCCGATAGCTCGAGTGACAGTTCAAGCAGTTCCAGCTCCGACTCCGAGTGTTGTTCCAGTTCTGGCAGTGACCATGAAATAGATAACGATTCTGGTCAGGAGAGCATAGGAAAAAAGCACAGACGGAAACGGTTGGTTATATTTACTGTAAAAAATCTTTCATAAAATTCAATTTCTATTCACAGAAATAGATCTTTAAGTCGTTCTCATGAAAGCGATAATAATAGACATCAGAAGCATAAGAGTTGATGACAACAAACATTCACTAAATTAATGAAAAGTGCCATAAATTTTATATTTAACACTCGATTTGAGTAAAGCTATCATTAAATGAATGCTTAAATTTTTCAAACATTTCAATCGTTATATAAATTTTGATTATTAAACAATTATTATCTTTGGGGTCAACACTACACTCACGTATCGCAGAATTTTTATAAAGCCATTGGTATTGAGGGCCGCCATTCGATACTCTGATATTAAATAAATGAATTTAATTTTTTGTCTTAAATCATTTGAATCATAGACCGACCGAAACACTTTCTCCAGTCTTCCCGTATTAGCGATAATCGATTCTTCAATTTTAATCAAAAGCTCTTTGAGGCCTATCCTCTCAGTGACAGAAATGAAGAGTTGGTTTTGCGGAAATGCCTTCAGATCTTCGACTAAATCTATTTTATTAGACACTTCTATTATACTACTCTTAAGTTTTTGCGGAACTTCGATATCGTCTAAAGTTTTGTGAACAGTCTGTTCCTGCAATCGATGGTTAGGGTGACTAATATCCAAGACGTGAACAATTAAGTCAGCGCAACAGATCTCACTCAATGTACTCTTAAAGGAGTGGATTAAAGAAATAGGAATTTCGGAAATGAAACCAATGGTGTCAGTGAAGAGCACTTTGAGACCAGAGGGCAATCTTCCGGCGTGAACCGTCACATCCAAAGTCGCGAATAACTGATTTCTTGGAACTAATCTATGATCGTCTGTAAGTGCTTTGATAAGTGATGTCTTCCCTGAATTGGTATAACCGACGACTGCTATAATAGGGAACTGTTTTTTCTCTCTATTTAGTCGAAGAATCTCTCGATTCGATTGAATTTTATTTAAAAGTTTCTTTAGTTTGAGTTCTCTTTGATTTAAAAGCGTTTTTCGAGTTTCAATCCACGTCTGCCCAAAACCCCCGATATCTCGTAAAAAATTTGTTTGTCGGGTTTGTCCGCTCCTCTCCAAAGCCTGTAGATTGTTGCGAATGTAAGGTATTTCAGCCAAAGCTATCTGTAGTTTTGCTTCTTTGGTATTCGCCTGAAATCGGAATATATTCAAAACAATTGAATATCTGTCATAAATCTGAGAAACCGGTTAAAAATTAATGAAATACTCATTGAATGTCTGGCCTTCACTCACGTCAACCCCTAATTGCTTCTCCAATTGTGATATTTGGAGGGAATTTAAAAAATCTAATGAAAAGACGACTCCATTTATTCTATTGTTTGAATGAACTCTTTGTTTTAAGAGTTGGAAATTCCCGGAACCAAACAATTGTCTTTTGTTGACATCCAAAGTCGATATCATAACGGAGTCAATAACTTTCATATTCGGTAATGTATTTACCAAAGAAATGGTTTCAGACATCAAATATTTAGCGTAATTTACATCCATTTGTTTGTTTCCCCATTTCTGTCGGGGCATCACAAGAAGTACTTGTTTATAGGGGCCGGTAGTTCGCCAACTGTTGGATTTGAGTTCTTCATATTTGTTGTCATTCAAAAGTTTTTCAAATTCCGAGTCATCGGATTTGTTGTCTTTTTGTGATGAGATAAATGTGGAACTCGTCCGCACTTTTTCACAACTCTTCCATAAGAAGTAAATTTGATTTTGTTTTAAAAGTTTAATATAAAAAGAAGACAATCCATTGAATCTATATTTAAAGCATCGATTAATTACTTGTTTTGACATTCCGTACATTCCGTGCAATGCATTGATGTAAACAAAAACACATTTCGAATGATTTACGCAAACTCTGTCAAACACTCGATAATATGTTTTTTTTAATGTAAACTTAAAATTGAATTACAAAAGACTTGGACTTTAACTTCAAATATGACTTATTTTTTCCTCATATTGTGTTCTAATGATTTCGGGATTTTCCGAATGTCATATCAAAGCATTTTTTAGTGATTTTTAAACATAATCTGTGATTTATTTCCTTAATTTTTGAAAATGAATTTTAGAAATTTATCCGAAGAAGAGTTTACAAGTCTTTCAAACCGATTAACAGATCAATTCTCGGGTTTGGGTTTAGAATTGTATCCCTTCAAAGTATTTTCTATTAAAATGAATAAGTTTGTAAGTTTGTAATCGTGATCTTTTCATTAGATTCAATGGTATAACCAAATGACTTCCCCAAAATTCCGGCTTAATTTCAATGATAATTGCATAGCATTTGTGATAATAAGTACTCCGGATATGTTTGAAAATGCATTCATTCCTTATCTTCAAAACCATTGGTCAGAATTGGAGTCAAAGACTGATCCGATCGATGATTGTATGCGATATCACTTAAATCGTCTCAAATCGGTATTTTACACAAAAATCTTAATTATAGTTTGGAAAATATTATTTCTCTTCAATGGACAGAATATGTGTGATCTCAAAATTGAAGTTATCCATGACTTCGAGATATTGCCTAACAAAAGGCCCCGAGTGTTGGTACAAACTGCAGCGCACGTGGCCGGCGCGGCCTTCTATTATAAGTCAGATATGAGTGACTGTTCAGAAAATCCTAAGAAACAATTAGGAGTTTGCATTCATCCTGTGTTTGGCGGTTGGTTTGCACTCAGAGCTGTTGTCATATTTACCGGTTTAACCACAAACGCAATAAAACAAAAGCCACCCAAAGATGTGATCGCAACAAAAAAACAAAGAGAAGAATTGCTGATGAAATTCAACTTATATTGGAGGAACTGGGAGTATAGGGATGTAATTCCTGTCACTAAAAAGTATAGCGATTTGCAAAAGAAATATTTTTCGCTCAAACCCTCTGAAAGAAAAGCTTTCATCAAAGAACTCATTGATTTGAAAAATTAGTTTATTTCTCAAATTATTTGAATCATAAAGTTTTCAAATTTATTAAAAACTTAAACATTTGAACGAAAACACAAACAAATGCAATAAAAATAAATGAAGAAATGAAATGAAATTATTATTATCCTTGCTATTGTTGTTAACCAAGGAATAGATCTCTTCAGTCTTTGAATGTGTCAGTGAATTGGTATTAACTAACAATTTATTGAAGATATGACCTAAACTTTAAGGCAAAAGAGGCATAACTTTACATATTTTACAAAAATTCGAAACTTTCTCACAACTAATCGGAGAACAGAATAACGCAATTGTCAATAATCTGATCAATTGGTCAAAACATTCAAATTAACGGTTCCGGTGACGCTTTTCAGAACTTCTACGGCTTCCTCGTGAGTCAGACCCTCGAGAGGCGTATCATTGACGGAAACGATTAGATCACCTCTCTGTAATTTTCCGTCCTGAGCGGCGGCACCCTTTTCGAATACGCTTTTGACATAAATGGGCAAATCACCGTGAGCACTACCATAGCCACCCACAATACTGAAACCAAGCCCATCTGAACCGCGCTCCAGAATTACTTCTTTTTGGTGTAAAGGCCTATAATTAAGTCCAAAAATATATATTAATCTTTAATAAGATAAAAACAAAGGGCAAAAGGGAAGGCACTAACAAGATGTAAGATAGTAAAGGCTCATCAAATAATTAAGTTTAAAGCAAATGTCACTCATAACAGAATAGTATATCAGATTATTTTCTGACCTCGTTTAATTTCGTCTTATATTTGCAGCGAATGAAAGAAATTAGAAATCAATTATAAGAATTGAAAATAAAAGAAAGGGTTCGAAAACTCACTCATCGGTTGACATTTCGTCTGATTTGGAAGTCGACAGATTTTCTGAGTTTGAGTGACGACAACCTGCTTTCAGGCGACCTATTCTTAAGTGAATTTTTCCTGTAGTTGTCTGAAATGATTCTCAATTTTAAAATATGTTTAAAAGGATTGAAAGTTTACTTTGAGAATAGCGGCCGCATATTCTTGAGTTGCATTTCTCAGGTCCTGACCATTGACTTCAATTATTTGATCGCCGACCATAAGCCTTGAGTCGGACTCAGCGATTCCGCCCTTCACTACTTCTGAAATGAAAACTCCGGAACCATTTTTTCTGCCGACAATACTTAGGCCGAGACCTCTTCCGGACTTTTTGAATAAATCAATTTCTATGATATCACTTATATCTTCCTCAAGAGTTTCGGTATTCTCTCTGAAAACCGTTAATTTGATGACTGGAGGCGTTTGTCTTAAAGCGGCGATCGCTCTTTCATGAGGCGCATCCCGAAGATCTTCACCATTAACGTCTAATATCTGATCTCCAGGTTTCAATCTTCCGTCGAGTGCGGCCGCACCGTCCGGATAGACCTCGTGAATAATAACTGCGTTCTATATTTAAAATAGAAATTTCAGAAATTCAATAATTTTAATAAATTTAACGAATATTAGTAATTAAATGAATACAAACCAATGGAGTGTCAGAACCGCCAACAATACTGAGCCCTAACCCGAGTTTTTCCTTAACGATCTCAATAGTAGTTTCGTGACCGCCTCTCACTTCGCATGTCTTGAAGTCATTGTGGTGTTGATCTGATGACTCTTTTCCAGGAGTGAAAAAAGAATGATTTGTTGAACTGGTTATTCCCGAAACCAAATTAGAAGAAACTAAATGTGATTTATATGTCTGAGGTTTAGGAATGTGTGCTGGAATAGTTTTCTGATTTGCTCGGGATAGGGAGCCGTTCGTAGCAGTTGATGTCCGAATCGGGCCGTGCATTGATTTGTGCGAAATTTGTGGTTTGGGAAGTGTAGGTGGAGGTGCACTGGGGGTTGCACTGGGGCCTGCATCTGCAATGAAACAACATATTATGTTCGCGTGTTTTCATTTCCCTAACTTTCAATTAATCCATATATTGTATACTCTTAGACATTAGTAATAACATTTCCGTCCGCTTTTTCTTATCTTGGTTATTCGAACTATTTTAGTCAGGAGTCACCAAGCTCAGCGGTATCTACAGAGGATTTCTTGCTCGAGCCCAAAGTGATCCAAGAGGAATTTTTTCAAAACGAAAAAAAGGGCACAAAATCGGAAAAGTCTCAATAAAATTTGCCGCTTAAAAAACTCGTTTTTCGGAACAAAAATAAATCGTCAAAAGTTAACATAGAATAAATGAACTTTTGAATTGGCCATCATTGGGGAGTCAACCATAAACCCCTGCGGCGAAAAATCATGATTTACCCTATGGAAAATCAGCCTTCGGTAGTTTAAAATGTTGATTTTTACCAGAGGTCGACAACCAAAACTTTTTCAGGGGGATCGAGGGGTGATTTTTTAAAATGAAAGATCCCCAGAAAATTTAAAAAAAACCCAAAAAATTTACCGCTTCGCTTTCAGAAATCCCCCCTTTGTCGACCCCTGATCTTTGGATATTGAGATATTTAGCTAATAATGGGGTTACCCAAGGGACTTGTCAAACCAAAGCCCAAATGGCCGTTCAAACCGGATTTAAACCGAATCAAGGGCAATTTAAACTAGATTGAGCTAATTTAACTGGATTTAAACCGGATTTAGCAATAAAATGACAGCAATGAGCTTTAACTTATCACTGCCCTGAACTCCCCTTGGAGTCGAAGAGCTTGGTTAACCCTGCTGATAATTATGCTATTTAAGCTTAAAATCAGATGGCAAGATGGAAAACAATAGATGGCCAATATGGCGTACTCCAGGCTGACCCCCTGGAGTTGGTGACCCAAAACTACCAGGTTGAAGGTGAAATAAGTCCCCTTATATTAGCTGAGTTTGGACACCTAGGTTTAATTTGCATTGAAAATACTTTATAGAAATTATCCCAAAAATTGATCTCAATTTCCTAAATAATGGTTTATTTGATAAACAATCCAATAATTTATTTTGAAAAACACTTTATTTTAAAGTAATTTAAAGTTAATTAGTAATTAATAATTACAGTTAAGATATCGTTAGAACTAATCTCAACAAATAAAGTGCTCACAAATTTTAATGTGCTCGGTTACACACAAGTGAGGCTCCTTATTATAAACTCAAGTTTAACTGTTAAACGTGACTAAAAATCGAATCATTGAAAAACATACAATTTAGGAAGATACAAATAAAGGGAGTGTTTAATTCGAAATGTTGAGAAATTTAGAGCATAATTTAAAATAAAGCCCTGAAATGCCATTTCTCCCTCAAATGCCAGTGCCACAAATATGCATTCAAGAGATGCAGAATTTAAATCTCTAAAATTTTAGGCCTATTTCAGTTTTTTTAAATTTATATAAAGGGCTCACAATTCTAAGTTTTAAGTGATTTTTCAGCTATAATTTCTCTGCAATATTTGCAATCTGGTATATTTGCAATCTGGTTTTGTTTTTTCAACGACTTTCGTTCATTTTGCTTCGAGCTGTTAGTTGAATCTGCATTATGTAAAAATAACCAAGCTTCATCAAAATATTTATCATTATTATTATTATTATATACAGCCGAGCCTCGGTTTAGGCGACTGCATTTAAGAGAATTTGGGTTTGGGAGACAAGATTTTGCTGGACGGCGGAATCTCTCAAATCGAGGCCCGAATGTATAAAAAAAATCATTTAGAAATCGTTTAGAAATCATTTAAAATTCATTGACAGCCCGTAAAATGTTTTTTCCTCAATTCATTAATTCATCTAATTTTTAGTGTTTTTTTTCAATTGTTATAATTTCTTGTTTTTGATGCTTTTTAATGCAGGGTTGACAATAACCAAACTCCTAGATCTATGAGGAAGTTGGTGGATATTCTCAACTATGGCGTCCCCCTCCCCCCCCCCATTGGGCCATCTGTAGAAAATAGCCCGTTTTGATAAGATTTGATTAGAGATATTATTATTACTATTGTTTTTATTTTAAATATTAAATGTTATGAATGTTTTAAAAATCAGGAAAATTATAAAATCAATCAATTTAAATGATGAGTATGGTTTGAAAAATGATAGATCAGGGTCATCTTGATAGTGAATATTTTTTTTTGAAAACAAACAAATGTTGATGGTTTTTTGAATAACTTTTTAACATGAAACATTGCCCATGATACAGTCTAGAT
>JAQGAR010000494.1:0-14651 GCA_034697865.1 Oribatida sp.
TAAGAGCATGATTGGCTCCATTTAAAGCTCCATCAATACCTTGTTGAGCCTGTCCTAGAGCCTGCTGCACAGGACAATTTTCATTACCATTAGCACCTCCGCCTACCAGACCGGAAAGGCTGCCCGTCAATTCTACAATATTTATTAAATAAGATGATCAGGGTTATTTTTCTCAGGATTGCTTCTCACTATTAACAAGTCCCAATTTGAAATCAATGTCTTTTTGGAGTAAACCCATACCAGCACTTGCCAAACCCTTTCCTAAACCAACACCTTCGGAAACAACTCCATTAACTAAACCTAAAGGGCGGCCCAACAATCCACCTAAACCTCCTTCTTGACCTTCTTGGTGGAAATCATGCTCATCACTTTCCCAATCTCCATGATAATGACGATCAAGTTCACCTAGGTTATTATACCTGCCCTGGTGTCCTCCGTGATGTTCAGCTTGGTATTCTCTGTCATCATCTATGCTGTGCTCGTTCCCACCCCCAAGATTGCCATTATAGCGTTCAGAGTCTCCGTCGAGACGATGCACAGGTAAACGGTGTTCCTTAGTTAAGTGTTGGCGACCATCAAGCTGAACTCCGCCCTTATGATAACCATCCAAACCAAATGAACCACCATCATGACCTGCACCATCGGCTCGACTATTGAAACCCAATTCTATTGGAAGTGCGAAGGAAAGACCGACCAAATAGGTGATCACCAAAAGCTTTAACATCTCTTTGTTTTTGTTTAACCCAGAAACGACTATAAACCAAATGAAGAGAACAGTGGTTGGAACAGCTTTTATAATGTCTCTTTTGCAATGTTCTCTGACATAGAATTACACTTACCATGATAAATGACCATGTTTACGTTTATAAACAGATTTTTACAATTATTTAAATGTAAAGAAAGGTAAGAGTAAACTGTCATTAATTCTATTTTTGCGCCCAGGATCAATTTAATATTAAGAAACTGTGATTATTTTCATTAAGATAATTTATTAAAGTCATGATTCAATTTTTATAAATTTAGCTGGACCAAAAGTCAACCAAATGAGCTGCCGGCCACACCGAGATTGAACCCATTGATCCATGAGGACAAAGGGGAGGCCATAAATAATATTGCTTTTGCAGCGTCAAGAGGAGTTCCCACTCTTCCCAGAGAAACAGTAGGCAAATAGACGCGGAGTAGTTCATCTTCATGTCCTGGTTCATAACGATACATACGGGTTCCATTAATAAGCCCCGGACTATTGAAAAACGTTTAAAAGAGCAAAGTTTTATTAACCTAGATTATTTATAAAATTGTACCTGACAGCATTAACCCGAATATTTGGTCCCAATTCTGCGCATAGAGTCTTTGTCATAAGAAGGATCGCCGCTTTGGACATACCATAAGAGAGTTCATTGACGTACTATTTTAATTCAAAGTGTTAGTCGTGAGATCAGTTTAATAGAGGGGTTTTAACCGACCGAAGCTACACCGGCGGCACCAGCATTAAAGATGATTGTTCCATTAGTTTGGTTTAAATAAGGAACAGCCAACCGGGTCAGTTGGACAGCCGCCACTTCATTTATTGCTGTGTTTGCATTGAAACCACTGGTGAAGTTACGGTCGGTAATGTTACCAATTATAAGGATTCCTGCATTATTGACCAGGATATCGATTTTTCCATAGGTCCTAACAGTTTTATAGACCAAACTTTCCAACTCATCCATGTCTGTGAGGTCAGCCCTCACTTCTAAAGGCTTTTAAAATAAATTTAATGTTTAATCTGAAAACAATTTTTAAATATTAATTGAAATGAAATATACTTTGAATCTATTGGGCGATAATAGGCAGCACTCGTTCGCTACTTGTCTTATGCGAGTTGTGTTCCGTCCGGTAACCACTACCTGAGCGCCCAAATAAGACAGCAGTCGAACGGTTTCGGCTCCAATTCCAGAGTTTGATCCAGTGACCAAGGCCACTTTTCCACTGAAGTCTAGTGCATTTTGAACTTGAACAAATCCATAATAACTCATTGAATTGGAATATCTTTTGTCAGTATTTTCGTCCAATTGTTTGATGTCTTCATTGCTTTGAGACTCTTCTCCGCCGATAAAAGTGATGAAAATTATACAAAATATTATAATTTGTTTGTAAAACATTGTGTGAAACTTGGAAAGTGAGCTGGAACAATTTTGCAAGTAACTATTAAATAGTAAATCATTATACTTTCATTTTTACTCTGTCTGCAAATTTTGATTTTTAAAATTTTATTCGTTAATTAAGATTTTTTTGCATTGATGATTCTAATTTTAAAATAACTATCAAATAGATCAGGGATCCCCAAACTCTGCGGTTTTATTAGAATCCCCAGAGGGAGATATCCCAAACTTTGGTCATAAATCCTAGAAGGATCAGGGAGGGAACATTCTCGGACCATTTTGGCGGCTAAATCCGGTTCATATAGTTGAGTCTGAGGTGATATAAGAGAGTTGTGCGCAACAAAACTTTCAAATATTAAAAATTAGGAAAATCTCTGATTTGCAAATTTTCAGTAGGTTATAAACATTTGCTGATTTACAGGGGTCCCGACTAGCTCAAAATTCAGGGTTATTTAAGCTCTATCCCCCTCTGCAACAGTGAGTAATAATAAAATTTAATTAACATATGGACATGTTTAATTTGCTAGAATATTTTTTTTGAACTACATTCATAATTGAAATGTTTTCTAGAAAAACAAATGTTAAGGTCTCTCTCTCTCTCTCTCTCTCTCTCTCCAGATTATAAGAGGATAACATTTATCAAATGAAAATTTAAATTATATATCCCTTCCCCTGAAATTTCAAAAGAAGAGCCCCTCTTGTGGGCGAGTAGTGAAAAGTGCGCCTATGTTTTCTTTCTGAAAATTTCTGCCAGCTTGGGTACAAATCTACATTGAACAGACAGTTTAAGTATGGCTCATCAATTAAAATTTAAATCAATTAATTAGAGAACAATAAAAAGGGGGAGGGGTGGCTCTTTATCATAAATGTGAGCTCTTATGTCGTTTTAGAAAAGGATGATTTAAATTAGTTCTTAAAGTACAAAACTTCAAAATTCTTTAATTTTAAATGTTTTTGATTTAAAATCATAACAAGATAAACTAGTAAACCACTAGCTTTATGTGGCAGTTTTAAAAATCTAATTGCTATAAATAAACCATTAAGCTCTAGTTTTGAACATAAACCAGCTACAAACACAAAATTTTGAACAGGCGAGTCCGTGACGTCGTTTTACGAGTTTAACTTGATATGTTGAACCTTGATGGCTTAAACAAACGAAGTTGTTCCCTGACAAATTGTGGAGGCACTTTTCTTAAAGACCTCATACCCACCATTTGGCGAAAGAAGTACATTCAAGTCCAGTTTATCAGCGATCATAATTACAGTGCTCAGCACACTTAAGACGGATACACCCAAAACAGACGAACACTTCTTCAGGTAGTTATTGACCGGTGAAACTATTCTGTTGTAAAGGAATTTACCTTGCAATCGTCCACTCGTGATCAGGTTTAAAGAGTCGATTAGGTTATAGCCTGAATTTTCAAATAAATATTTCAATATCAAGAACAATATTGGTATACAGACCTCCTTGGGGAAAACTTGAAACTACCAATTGATAGATATTAATAACTTGTTTTTCCCCATTTGGTAAATTCTGAATGTACAGGTTGTTTAATGTAATTAAACTGGCTGGATCACAGTTTGTGTCAATTGTTTCGGTTGCAATTTTCGTATAATTTCCACTATCTTTACCCTCACATTTATCGAATAATCCAACATAGTTCAAGTAGTTAACTCTTTGGGCTCTTAGTTGACTTGCTAAAATAATAAATTTTTAATTACAGCGAATTAAAATAATATACTTACTTGATAAAACCAATAAAAATAGAACAAGTGAAATGATATTCATTGTTGAATTCAAATAAAATATTATTTTCAAAGAAATGGACTTGCAACTTTAAGTTGTTCTAAAAATGTTGTTATAATTTAAATTAAATTATAAATTTTATGCACCGATACCGAATACTTATATACCTAGGACAATAAATGTTGAAATTAGGACATTTTTAGTAATTATTAATTTTTTTGCTATGAATGTTAATAGCTAAAAATTATGTTAATAGCATTGGCCAACATAATGTTATTTATTATCCAGATAATAATTGAAAAAAGTATTCCACCTAGATAAAATAGGTTTTTAAAAAGGTTTAAACTTAACAAGGAATAAATAAAGGTGATGCGGTAGATACCCTACCTCAGAGCGTCCCAGAAACTCCAATTCAGGGGGTATAGGGGTATTTCACAATCAAAGTCACTGATTTTAGAGGGGGTTAAGACTCTTTTAGAGACAAAATTACCAAAATTGATGAATAAATAAACACGATGCAAAATTTACAATTTATCTAATATAATAAAATGGGCAGGAATAATTGTTATAGGTAACTTAGATATATAATTGTATTTCTACAATTACGCCAATATTCAAAAAATTATAAAAGTTAAAGTTAATTACTAAATAATTTCTATACTTTAATTTATAATTATTTATAATTATACTTTACCTAATTCACCAAGCTTTAAAATTAGCTATGAAAATAAAAAAAAAGATATGAAAGAGAGAGAGCTCAACTTTCATTTAGTGGTGTGGACAATTTTAATCTTGGAAAATGCTTAGAAAATGACAATGCACAGATCCCATCAGTTAATTTAAAGAGATTGCGCTCATCCCAACGAATGCTTTGCTCTATCAGCAGCAGCAACAGGTTCATCACTCTTCCTAACTGACTAAAGGCATTATGGTTCGCCAGACAGACCAGTCAAAAGATTATTTTACTATTTGAGAACAGAATAAAATTGAAAGACTGACCAAAAAATATTATAAAATGTCTGAAACGAAAATATTTTGTGATTTGAATTTTTTGCTAATAATCTTCGGTCTAAACACAAGTGAGGACTTTTGCAACAACCTCTTCATGTGGATTACCAGAACCGTCACTATTGTCTATCAGTTCTATTGTCTTGTCTTTGGTTTGTATGACTTGACATCAAACCCGTCGGAAATGTATTACTATTTAGCGCTTGAATTCAAGAGAATCATCGCTTCCTTCACATATATGATTATTTTAAGGAAACGGAAGCAGTTGTTTGAGTTTCAGGTAATTTATAGCCTTTCCTCAGCTCCAAAAATACTTTAACAAATGATCTAGGACATAATCTGGGTGAAGCTGGACATCCTTGAAAAGAGAAACATCAAAAAGTTCGGCAAATACTTGAAATACATTTGGATCTCAGCGATGGTCATCTGTCCGATCGGTCATCTAAGTTATGAGTCATACATACCGGCGCTGATCAGAGCCAACACAAACTGGTGGTACACCTCTTTCCTAATCTTAAAAGAAGTGGCCAAGTGGACAATATGGTCAACTTTCAACTTGGGTTGGCTCATAGCCTGTGTCTCATTCTATTCGTATATAATCTTCGGGTACTTCCGACTCGAGACCCAACTCTTGTCTAAACTCGAAAAGAGTAAAAACCTGAACATTGAGGACATAGTCTACTATCGGGAAAAGTACTGTTTCTTACAAATTCTGCGCCAGGAGTTCAATACACACTTTGGTTCTGTGCCGTTCCTCTGGTATGGAGAGCTGTTCACAGCCACCTGTTTCAGAATCACCCAGTTTGCTTTAGTAGAGACAGCGGACAGTCGTTACTTCATAACGTATTTATTTGAGTACCTATTGTGGGCACTCATTCAAATTGCCCAGGCCCTTTTCTTGGGCCATCTAAGCTCCCGGCGCCGCACACAGCTAGAGATCATACATTTGATTACATCGAAGAACCGGCGCTCCTTTGAAGAGACAAATCAGTTGATTATCTTTAATCAGATTCTGATGTCTTGCGATATCCGAAGCGATTGGTTCGAGGCTTGGAATGTCTTCGTATTGGACCGCAAACTCATCTTCAAGTTCTTGGCTGCGGTCATACCCTTCTCAGTAATGCTAATTCAGCTGAGCAAGGAAAGGTTTGTACTCTAATTAAATTAGTCGCACAAAAATATCTGAATTAAAATTTTAGTAAATTTCTCTCCTGGTATTCAATACCTATTATAGGAAATGGTACATTGGCTAATTCATGAACATGTTAACTGTTTAAATCCATCAAGAACCAATTATTCACCTCTAAATCTCACTCTATTAATGTTCAAAAGGTAATGTCGACGTTTAGATTTCTTTTCTTTGAATCTTGTTGAGTTTTGTGAAAGATGAAGCTATTCGAAAACAATATTATGACCAGGGTTTGGCAATTGTATGACTAAAGAATCTTGTTATTAGCTTTGATAGATAGTCATAACATTTATAAATAAGAATTTTTGAGATAACATTTATCATTTAAAAGTTATGACAAATTGAAATCTGATTATATTTACTTCAATACATTGTTTTCTATCAAAGCTAATAACAAAATTCTTCTGTCATTCTATTGTTTTCGAATAGCTTCATCCTATACTAAACTTTCAACAAGATAAAAGAAAAAAATCTAAACCTCGACATCATCTTTTAATCACTTGTTTAATACTTTTATCAATGTAGAATTTGATTGCTCATTAAAGTGATAAATTATATTCAGAAGTTTCATGGTTATCTAAATAATAAATATTTTTATTGACTGTTGAAACCACCATGTTAATAATATTGAAATCAAATGAATGTCCAAGTCAATGTGGATGTTTTTGTATTTATACAACGCAAAAAGTACTTACAAATTGTAAGTTACAATCAACTTGGTTTCTTGTTACAATTTCAGGTAAGCGTGTATTTTTGTTGTTGATTTCAGCTTAGCAATTTCCGTCTTGATAAATCTTAAATCTTGAAAAATTCCGTCTTGAAGACTCGTGTCAAATGAATAATCTTGGAAGTTTCCATTGAATTACAAACATATTTATATTAATAATAGAGCAAAAGTTTGACTCAGTTTTCATTTAATACATGGAACTTCCATGATGGAAGTATTTAAATTTTAAAGCATTTTTATTTAATCAATTTTGCTCTCATATTGAGACAAACAAGTGAGTGACAATGACCAGGGTCTCTAATAATAACAACCTGCTATCAACAAAACATTACTTTAAGTAAAGGTCAGGAAAATCAATTTTATTAATGATTTTATTGATGTGGCGGGGAATCTTATGACAGGGTATCACGCGATCAATAAGGTAACAAGTTATGCAATATCAAAAGTTCTTTTACCTTGATTACGAGAATGATTGGAAAGATTAGTTGTTTACCACATCGGTGCTTATCAAACGAAAATACAACTTTCATTTTGCTTGGAAATAGTGAAAAATAGGACCAATATAAAGCAATCTTCATAAAGTGGTCTTATTAATGTTCAGGGCCGTGCAATTGAGGCAAACTCGGCTTATATAAGGCACTCATAAAAATTCACAGTTGTAAACACAAATGATTTTGATATGAAACAAATTTAATGTTTTTATTTCAAATTAATAATTTAAGACAAAAAATATTACAATTGTTTTTGAAACTTTCAAGTATTTAGACATTTAATTAAATACAAAATTATTGCAACTAAAAAGTCTGACTTTTCACATGAAACTACATAACATTTTGATGGCTCTCCGTTCAATTTCATAATTATATTTATATGAACTTAAACATGGCAAACTTGAACCTTCAAATATTTTAAGTTATTGTGTATTCCAAATCGAAATGTGCTTGATATAAATAAAAGTCAATATTTGAGTTAAATATTTGAATATGACTTTGAAATGAATTGCTTTTAATTTGATCTAGTTCAATATTTACTATTTTCATTTCTCAAAGGATTGTTCGATGTTTTCGCAACATTCGCTTAAATTAAACCAAATCAAATAACTATTTCACCAAGGACATTACAATTTAATTAAAAAACTAAATTTTAATTTAATTTAGTTTAATTAACAAAGCTATTGTCCTTTTTCCCAGAATAAAATGGTTCTAGATTATCATCAAACTTGCCTCCCACTAATGTTAGAAGAGAAGCGATTGAGTTGAATTAGTTAAGAAAGTAGTTAAGATCATGACCCTAATATCTTGGAGATTTATTGAATTCTGAGCGAACAGGCTATAACTTTTTCAAATAAAATCCCATTAGCTTTCTTATTTCTGTTGCTTCTGGTAATAAATTACACAATAATTACATTAATGGTGTGATTGTGTTCATTTTAATTGGAGAACTATTTGCCAGATGAAATGATGAGCAGAGCAGAGCAATCATGAAAAATGATATGTCCATCAGTCATAATTAATCTTGAAAAATGTCCTGATAATCCAATTAAAGAGATATTCAAATTTCAGATTAATAATCTGGAATTTAGTTAAAGCGACTGCACTCAACTTTCATGCAATGCAGTGCTCGGTCACTATCATCAAGGTCATCAATATCTTCAGTAATATAATTATTTTGAGAACAATTTTAATACTTTTTCAATTTATAATCCAGGTCGAACTTTTAATTTTGTGGAACTCTATACGTATCTCAAAGATGAATTAAATTATCAGCTTTTCTGGAAAATTACTCTTATATAACCTTAAATAACATTTTAATATCAGGGTAGAGAGAGAGAGAGAGAGAGAGAGTTTCCATTTGATTCACTTTATTATTGTTGCGATAATTGAAGTCAAAAATCGATTTCTCAAAGTCAAGAGTCATTAATGGGTGGGATATTCCACAAAATTCCCCTTAACACAAAGTCTTCCCTCTCGCCCACCGAATCGAGGGGCAATTTATTGGGATTTTTCAATTTTTCGCCATTTTTTTAGGGTTTTTAGGTCATTTTTAGTAATTTTTCGTTCTGAAAAATACCCTCTGGACCCCCCCCCTCTGAAATTGTTTCCTTTGCTGACCCCTGCTTAAGGCAAACGCTTTGAAATTAAATTAGTTTTTTTTTATTTAAGGCTTATTTTACTTTACTTATTTTTCCAATAAATCACGCGATCAAAATTTGATAGATGATGTAAATATTTAGGATAGTGTGTGCTTGGTAAAATTATCAAGAATTGCTTATCAAACATGAAAAACTTACATTTGATAAGTGAATTTAGCGAAATTTTATATCCATTGAATGACACAAATAGAGTAGAATTTCTTTTTTTTTATCACAATATGATCAACCAGAAATTACCAGAAATATATAGAAATTACCATTTTCAGAGAGAATTCAAATAAGTTATCTTATCATGATTAATAACACTCTACAGGAGAAATGTCAATAAGCAAGGTGTCTTAAAATCTTGTTTATCTATTGAAATGAATATTTCTATAATAAGTATAGATTAGATAAAATTTGCAATTTGTTTGAGTCATTTATACCAAGTTTACTCATGTATTTCAACAGGATTTTAGTTATCATTTATCAATCTGTGTAAAAATGAGTAAATCAAAACAGAATTGCAATATTCAAAGGAAATAACCGATAGATTTGAGACAAACAAAAGTCTCAAATAGTTTCTAATAAAAACATTGATTTTAAATAAATTGAGTCAAATATCTGTTGCTTTGGACACAATCGACAGTTTATGAAATCAGATCATTTGGATCAAGATTAATTGTCTTTCCATTGTTGGATTGAATTGGAATAGAGTTAAACAATAAACTTAGAATTCAATCGATATTCCGCACACTTTGAAGTAAGTTCGATTTTATTCTTACCACTTTGCATTGATTTGATTTTATCCAGTCATTTATTTGTCTAGGTTAAAATGGAAGACATCATATTATTGATCCTATCGATCTTTTTGCCACCGTTGGCCGTATTTTTCAAAGCGGGCTGTGAAGTGGACCTGATCATTAATATCGCGCTCACAATTCTTGGAGGAATCCCCGGAATGATTCACGCACTCTATGTGTGTTTCTACAAAAAATAATCATCTAGTTTGTTTTCAATTATTGCAAACAATTTTTATTTGGAAATACTCGGATGACTTCACAAAAAGACAATTTATAAGTAAATTAATTATTTAATATCCAATGAATAAACTTTGACATTATTTAAGTATTTGTTTATTGATTGTACCTGCTTGGGCTGTAAAATAACGCAATGCTATTGTAAACAAATTAAGCAAGCAAATTAGATATTGATGGCAGCAAGGTAGAACGTAAATAACAACCACTAATATGTTGTTTGAAAAGTTGTTCCTGTTATATAAATTTTGTTTTTATCACCATGGTCTTTCATCGGGTCAAGAGGTCAAAGACTTTGTAAAATCGTCATAGAAAATAACCAGTATAGGGATGAAGGGATTAAATTAAAAAGATTACAAAGAATTAAGTATCATAATTGACCAAATTCTTAATTCACCTAGAGCTTAAAAGGCTTATTTTTGTATGCTTTAGTTAGAAGAGTGAATTCACCTAATCCTATATCAATTTTAAGTTAGAATAGAAAAAGGTTCTAATTCGTTTAAAGTTGAAACTTTATCATGATCATGATAAATCACGATGCTACATGAATTACTAATTACTAATTCAGAATTAGTGTTTTGATTTTAACTTGATTAATTTACAAAAACGTTTTACAACTTGGTATTACTAAGGTACAAATCGATATTATTTATACAACTTTATTCACTCCCCTTTTTAATATAAATAAAGGCTTAACCCCGTCAGAACAGAATGAAAATAGTCAGAAAATATGGAATTAAACCCATTTAATAGACAATAGAAGGCTTACTCAAATAGAAATGGATTGATAACAAAAAAGATAAGATTTGTTTTAAATTGTTTACAAAGAATTAAGTCCAATATGTGTTGCTTTGGACACAATCGGCCCTCGAGTCCAACAAAGATTGCTTTCGTTATTTGAAACAACACTTACTGTAAATCCTATTCAATGAAAGTTTTATCATAAAAAGACGTCATTTTATAGGAGTCTCACATATTGTTAACCCATTAAATATTTTTATTATCAAATTTTTCCTTAAATATTGCAATACTTTGAGGTAAGTTTACTTTTATTACGTTCAAACACTTATATAAACCAAGCAAGTTTGCTACAAAATTAAGAATATTTTGTTTTTGTTTACTCATTCATTTATTTTGCATTTCATTCCTTATTTCACTCAAAATCAGTGAAATTCATCTGAAAATAAATTATTACTCCTTTTTATGTGAAGTGAATTTGAATTAAAATTATTTCTTTGCTCAGTTCAGAAAATGCCGTTCACCTGTTCAGATATTTGCAAGATCATTCTGGCAGTTATATTCCCACCACTGGGCGTATTAGCCGAAAAGGGGTGTGAATGTGACCTTCTCATCAATATTGGACTGACACTTCTTGGTTTTATACCCGGCATAATCCACGCGCTATATATTATTTTCAAATATTAATCGATTAAATCGTCTATAATTTGTTTTATTGTTCTGCTCTTCAAAATCAACAAATTTTTCTGTTATTTAAGATTCTTCTAAATTATAAATGTTTTAAACATTATTTAGAAAATAGTAATTAATTTATTATTTTCGTGAATTAAATCGAAATTCATTTTTATTGAAGTAATTTATTTCAATGCTTTTCAGATTTCATTCAAAAATTTGATTTTTGCAGTAAATAATGATTCAATGATTTTTTTTATTTAATGGATCATTAATCTTTTGGATAATTTAAATGAATCGATTTTGTTTCAAAACAAACTTGATCAATATTTTTGCGAATTTACGTAAGTTATTCAACTGAAGTGCTGAACGAAAATGTGGTCAAAAGTTAGACAGAATGTAATTAAGACTGAGATAACCCAATTTAAGCAAGCTAAAATTGAAAGCGTCAATAATTTTCTGGTAGATTATTATTTGGACGGCTTTAAGAAAAGACAACAAAAGCGTGAAAACAAATTAATAGTTTTCATCAATTATTTTACATTATTTTCATATTTGGTTTGTATTTTCATATATTGTTTGGGGTTTGCCTTCAAATTGAGTTATGAAACAAAATTCAAATTATTTGATATAACGATATTTTTTGGAGGTATTGAAAAGTTCAACAAGATCATTTTCATGTTCTCTTGGATTTTTGCTCTCGGATTGAACTACAAACTACGGAAGTCTTCTAAAGAGGCTGAAGAATGGGTCCAGTTGTTTGAGATGCTCAGAAGTAAGTCCAGGCCTCGGCTCTTCATCAATGACTCGGCTCTTGTTATTTTAAATAAATTAATTAAGCTGGCCAAGGTACTCTACCCATTATTCACCTTTGTCTTAATTATGTCCGGTAAGAAATTATAATTTTGTTGCGCTTGTTAATTACAGTTTTATCTAATAGTCACTCTTTTCTTCTTGATCATCTTGGTAATAAATATCAAATATTATACTTTGGGTCAGTTCTTGAGCTCATCCTTTTTTCAATTGACAACAATTGTGTCCTTCTCTGTCTACGTCACCGACGGGACAGTGTCCTCGATTTTTGTCTTGATTATCTCATACTATTTGCACTTGAGAATAAACAAGATTAATAATGAAATTATGAGAGTTTGCAAGCCAAATTCTAAAACTTATGATATTATCAAGGCTATCGAGAATTTCAATGAAGAACACAACCGTTTTGTGTCTCTTTTGTGGTCTATTAACAAATACTTTAAGAATTTGTACTTACTGTTCTTGGTAGCATTTATTCCAGTCAACTTGGTATCAATGCATCAGTTTTTCTTCGAGTCTATGGAACTCCATCTGATGGCTTTCCTTGGGATTTGTATGCTGTTTCAGGACGTCATACTTTTCGGCGTTCAATTAAGTTTAGCCTCTTTTTCAAAGAAAATCCATAAAATGTCTTCAAATTTATCAAGACTTCAGTGGAGAGTCAATGGATATCCGTCTCATTTGAGAGTTAAACTTAAACTTCTGATCAGTTTTGAGACACTGAGCAGCAAAAAGAAACTGGGGGTCACTCTTGGCTCCATAGTTATGACCTTTCCTCTTTTTTATATGGTGAATTCAGAAAAATTATTTTATCAAGGAGAGGTTGTAATTTTTAATTCTTTTTCAGATAGTTGTGAAATATATTCGATTTTTCATCCTGGTTGAAAAGTTTGCCTCAAAGTTTCGTGAATAGCAAGTGAATTTGAAAATACTTGATGCAAATATTGAAACAAATAAATATAAAATGTAGTAAATAACATTTTTTGAATAATTATATTTACATATACTGAGGAGCATTTAATTTGTTCTTGTTTAAACTTGAACAAAACTTAAACATAAGCTATTTGTTTAAGCAAAATTAAAACTCAATTGTTATACAGTGAAGTACCGATATAGTGAACCATAGTTCGAATCGTGATTCGGTTCACTATAACGGTAACTTCACTAAAAAGATTCATTGATGGATAGCTTATTTGAATAAACAGTGATAAAAATACAACTAATTAGAGTTATATCAGTGAATCTAGGCTCAAAATAATAGCTTCTTTGTGTATTTGATTCAATTAATTGAAAAATGAAGTTTTATTTTTATGAACTGAAAAATTTCAAAACTCATTTATATAATAAATCAAGACAATCATCAAAAAACAGCCTAGGTTCACTTAATCGGTACAATTTTACATGTGTTTGTGCTATTTTTGGTTAAAAATGCTTCACTTAATACATGTCTTCACTATACCCGTACTTCACTATATCGATTATATTTTCTATGGTTTTTTCTCATATTGCAAGTTGTTTTGAGATTTACTCCACCTAATGCGTAAATTCACCTAATCGGTGCTTCACCCAATCGGTCTTTTACTGTACTATGTATTTAATCTCGTAGTCTTTTGAAACTTAATTAAAGCCTAGTTAAGAAAATTATTTTCTTAGAGAATTGTCTTAAAATGTTAAACAAAATTGAACGGAAATTATCGATATAAAGAAAATAAGCAAGTAGATTTTTACTGTTGGATAATTATATTGAAGTTTATAATAAAAATGTTATCAAGCAATTAAATTAATTTGATTAATTGAGTGAAGCCAATTATTCAAAACCTATAATTTTTAAGTTTATTACGTGACTGAATAGAATTTAAAAATTCTAGGTCTTTAAATTTTTGTTTCCCATAGTGACGGAACTATTAAAAAACAAATGCATTAAAAGAAAAATTTTAAAATTTGATTTCAAATAAAATTTGTTTTCATTAATGGTTTCATTTATTTTCGATCAGAAAACATTTAAACAAATTTTCAAAAATGTGGGCTCAAGTGAAGCAAAGTGTTGTGCGAAGGGAGAGTTTTCAACGAGCAGAGAATAAAGTTGCCAAGAGCTTTTTGATTGACTACTATTTACACGGCTTTAAAAAGAGGCGCCAAAAGCGTGAAAACAAGTTAATAGTTTTTATAAATTATTTTACAATAATCTCATATTTGGTTTGTATTTTCAAATATTGTTTGGGATTTGTCTTCAAATTAAGTTATGAAACAAAACTCTTTTTATTTGATATTTCGGTGTTTTTTGAAGGCATTGAAAAGTATAACAAGGTTATTTTGATTTTGGGGTCCGTTATTGGTATTGCTTTTAACTATAAGTTGCGGATCGAAGCCTCAGAATATGTTGAAATGTGGGCTGATTTATATGAATTGATGAGAATGAGAACTAGGTCATTATTTTTGCCCAGACAC